>BPLR01009504.1:0-19296 GCA_021605095.1 Caerostris extrusa | reverse complement strand
CTTAGATTTATTATTAAAAAGACACGCGAATCCTCATCATCAACGATCCAACACGTAGTGATCGCTAAATCATCTATGGTGGGTGAAAGGAACTGAAGCAAATGGTGGTCAGTATAAAAGAGAATCCCTTTCAGACCCCTCTAGAACACGTTCAGCCAAACGGATTTTGATGAAGGTATATACCAGTACGATGGTATATGGACCAAGGAGGAAAAGTATTTCTGCAATATACTTCACCTTTTGATTTCTCTTTTAGTTTTTAAAATTTGTACATGCTAGCTTTATAAGCCACTTTCTTCTTTTCTATAATTATGATAAACATTGCACTACAAAACAGGAGTGGGCATTGTTTCTGGGAGTGGGTTTTCCTCCGTGTCTGTGACTCATTATCATCAATTCTGAGACATTTCCATGGAAATGGCTATTAAAACTTTCCTCATACTTTGTTTCCTTCTTCATACATTAACATTTTATTTCTAGACTAGCGGAGTAATTTATTAAATAATCCAGTAAAAAAATGAATTCAGAAAGAAAAATTATGTAAAATAGGCGGGCATAGATTGCGAAAGAAAAGCAACATACAATTTTTCAAAGTGATAGGAGACTTTCAATGAAAAAGAAATCTCGTTTAGCAAAGTGCTTTTTGTTTTTCTTAAGATTGCTGCGTTACACGTTTTCTGTTCCTTTCATTTCAATTCTAGGGAATTTTACCTATGGGTAGCCTGTATAAACGCACGATTGGAATTTTAATCTTGACCCATTTTATGTCTCCCTTGTATTGTATAAACAAAACTTTTGAACATTTCCTGCTCTGTGAAAGTTTTTATAGCTTTACTTGTTTGGTGCATCGAGATGATTGTAATGATTTAAAAAAAACTTATCCAGATTTTATTCATTATCATGTAAAGTCATATGGATATAAGTTTTACAAATTTGAGATTTAAACCCCATTTGAAAGAACTGATAATCTCTGTTTGCGATAAATAACTTGTTTTCAAAAAAGAATTATGATCTCCTGTGATATTTAAAGTGTATTTAAATTTTTGTTAAAGACAATGGCTTTTAAAAAATGTCCGCACTAATTAATAACTGCTTTTTTTCGTAAACCTTAATGTCTGAAAGAAAATACACGTGGGCTACCTAGGTAAATAACATTGCTTCAACAACACAAACATGTGTTTTTGTAGTCTTAGATTGCTTTTTAATATCTTTTTGATTTATAGGCTCTAAATTAGCCTTTTACAAACAAAGTATTTTTTAGTATATATAGATCTTATATATTAAGCTGAGTATCTCACGTTAATAATGTTTTTTCGAGTTTCTTTTGTTAAATGCTTCACCAAATACATATTTTCATTTAGGGCCTCAATATTTTACTAACAATTCACTCATATGGCTAGACTTACTTGGCATAAACCCGTTATTATTTTCTCATTACTGATCTAATCATCTATGTCTCTGTGCGCTTTCATTCTACCAAATGCACAGTAAATTAAAAAAGCTGATACTTTGATGAAACATTGTCTCAAAGGAAATCATGATAAATTGAAATGATTTCTCTGGCTTAAAATCTGTTTTGTTAGTGACAAACTCAGCGGGTATTGTCAGTTTTAACAACAAATAATTTTGCAAACGCAATTTTCAATATGTGACTACTCATTTTCGAAAAGTATTTGCTTTTAATAATAGTACTGGGAATGAACTCATCTTTTCAGAAACTCAATAAAGAAAACCATTATTTATAATCATATAAAATTTGAATTTTTTTAAAAATACGGTTGACTGTGCTGATCATTATTTACTAGTTGTATTATATTTCTAAAAATATCTCAAACATATAAGTAAAGCAAAATGTACTCAGAAAAATGAAACGAAAGGTCCAACCAATTTATTCTATAACCAACCATAATATCTTTTATGTGAATTGTTTAAACCATAATGATGTATACCAGCACCAGCATGTATTTTTTAAATGTGGTTGTATTCTTTGTATGTACGGTCATTATGAGATTCTCAATAACTTTTCTTGAAATATAAAGTGTAATTGTGACATTGGATTATCTATGTCCTTTTGCATAGATTTTTAAAATGTTAGAAAAAGCATGTCACTAAATTATTATGTTCAATTTAAAATACATTTCTTTTATTTAGATTACAAGAGCTAATATAGTGAAAAAGGAGCCCTTTCCTTCCCTTTTAAAAAAAATTAAGGAACTGATTCTCAGCGTACATAACCAAAAAAGACAAAAGTAAAAAGAATGATTGCATGATCAGATATACATATAATGCAAAATGTTTTCAGGAAAATAGTTTAAATACAGTGTAATTTAAATCAAATTAATTATTATTATTTTTAATAGTTTTTTTGTTCATTACACGAAGATTTAATTTCTGAGCAAAATGATATCTGGCTCACACCCTGCAATCGTTTAAAATTAAAAGTGCAATGAGCAATGCATTATTAGATATATGCAAATTTAACTCTTAAAAACTTGAAAACTCTGTCATTTCGATACAACCATTAAGATTTTAATTATTTAAAATTCTACGGTATAAGAGTTGTTTATTTGTAAAATTTAATTTAGCGTCATATAATAGTTATCATTTATGAATTATTCTTAATTCAATAATGTGTTTTTAATGATTTCGATTTATTTATTCTAAGACGAAATTATTTTTTCTGTTGCCATCATGGATTAAAGTACTCAATTTTTATGGAGGCTCCAAAAAAGAAGTAGAGGAGAAGAATTTTCTTTTAATTTTTTTTTTTTTTTAGATGGTGATATGTCTTTGCTTGCGAGTAAGTAACACTTTTTAGTGGGGGAGGTTATCCATCTCATCAGAGCTCTATAAATCATTATTTTGAAGTCTAAAGTGTTATAGATACTGAGGAATGAAATGTTTAGTCATAAATCATGTCAAACATGTAGGCACTTTTTATGCTCATTGAAAAAAAGTTGATATTGTTCTAGCCTTATTGTTGTTCCTTTGACACATTTCCCTTATTAGTTGATTGATCCTTATTTGTAATATGCTTTATCGTAATTTAAAATTTTTATTTTTATGCCTTTTCAGAATCTTTTATTTAAAATGAAACATTCCTTCTTTTCTTCACTATGGATCTTGACGTGCTGTTGCTTTGTGATTAATTTTTGTTTTCTATCAATCTTTTATATGGGTACATGCTTATTGTAAGAATTAAAAGAAAATTTTTGTCGAAAATAATAAAAGAATGTTAATTAAATTTACACATGAATAATTTTTATATATTCCGTATGTGTACTTTAACAAATGAAAAAATCTTTTCACAACATATTGTGTTTCCATTATATATAATTTTAAAAGGATTCTGAAATCTTTAAAGATATATTTGTTCATTAGAATAAAATACAATACATTGTATTTTTGTTTTATCAAGGTAATTGGCAACGTTTACTAAAAATATAAACTAAATATGCACTTTTTTATATAAGATTAATTTTTATTAATAAAATATTATAAAGCAATCATGTTTTTTAAAAAATTGAATAGGATCTAAAAATTAATTTACACTATAGTCATAGAGTAAAATACATTTTATATTTCATTAGGAAAATAGCGTTTATGTGAAAATAAAAATAATCTATGTCCAGTTATTTAAGCAAATAAGTTTTTTACGATACTTAACAATATAATACAATTATTACTGCGTTATACAATTTTTTAACAAAAACAAATCAACAAACTAAAATAGTAGTTAATTACCTTTCCATTCATAAAAAAAAAAATTCGATGGCATAAAAAAAATTTAATATTTCTAAATAATAAACACATTAAATAAATTTTACTGTAAAGGATATTATATATGTTAATTAGTGTGAAATATAATTTAATATATACGTCTGTGTTTGTATTTTTTATTAATGCATATGTATTTCATATATATTTTATATGTTTTATATTAAGGTGTTAATAATAAAATACTTTTAAAAAGATGGAATTAAAAGAAAATAAATTAAGTGATTGGCAAAAAATACGAAATCTGGAATATATATATATATATATATATATTTCAAATTTCGTGGTTTTTTTTTTTTTTTTGAGATAATTTCCCATAGTCAATTTCCATATTTTTAAAGTTATTTTATATATATTACCTATGAAACAAGTAATCATTTGATTTTTCATGTAAATGGCTAAATATTATCCGATGGCAAAAATTGCAAGAATAAATTTATTAAGTAAATTTTACTTAAAATATTTTTTAAATTTATTTTCAATTTTCAAAAATTAAACTTTTATAACCATCACTTCTAATCCTCAAAGCCGTATCAATATATTGACTGTAGAAATAACGCTAAAAATATTTAATTTTATTTCGTTGGAGCAAAAAGTAAAAAGCGAATAAAAATTTAGGAAGAAAAATAAATTTTAAGCCTGAATCATTTGAATCAAAGAGAAAATAAATTATAAAAGTATGCATCACAAATTACATTTACACTAACACATGTTAATTTAAGGGTAATTTTTAAAAACGATTCATAATATTAGTCACTCAAGAGTTTAAAAATTACTTAAAAATCTATCTGTAATTTACATTAAAAACGAAAAGCTGCAGAAAAGTGCAATAATGTTAGTTGTAAAACAATTTAAGTGCAACAGAATGACCATGTCAAGAATTTGGAAACGTGCTTCAGAATTGTCAAGGGAATATTATGCTAATATTGTTTTTTTGAAAAACAAATTTGTGGATGTAAATGCAAAGCTTATGGAGAAAACTTTAAAAACTTAAGACATATTTATCTTAGCAGAAGAGGCTCATAAAAATTTGCAGCTCACACCATTGAAGTTCCCAAATTTACATTATTTCGAATTTTGGAAAAAGAAAAATCCATAAAACAAGTTTCAAGCACCATCTAACCATTCCTTACAGAAAGAAACGAGAAAATTCTTGTTGAATTTTGTTTGTTAAAAGTATTGGACATTAAAGATCATCTTCACATTGTTAATATTAAAACTATCCGAACACTCAAAATAAAGATGAATAATAATTTTAATTTATTGTTTAATTTAATCATAGTTTTTGATAATAAATGTTGCGTCTTATATTCATTTTTTGTGTATTATCAAATTAAATTCTTAACTTCTACTGTTAGAATGGGACAGAAGAAGAACATTCTTCCAACATTATTCCATTGGTAATCTATGAAAACATGGAAAATATTGAAAAATTTAAAAATATTTTTCAATTCCTTCTATTAGCTCACACTCTCCCTATATATATCTTGTTCAAATTTTCTATCTTTAATAAAATGCTTTTTTTTCATCCACTTAAGTTCAAATACATTTTTTTTTTAACTTGTAGTGGATATCACTTAATGTTAATACAGTTATCTCAAATATTAATTCAGTAATTAATTAAAATTAATTAATAAAAATTTTTTTGGATTTAAATTGCATATATATACATCACTAATAATAAAGAAAGATAAATTTAAGAAAATGAATGAAAATTATTTATAAAGGACTTTCTGCAATATAGTGAAAAAAAAAAAGTAAGAATTGACTTTAAAATTTTTTTTTATGTTACTTGTTTATTAAAATATTACAGATTTATTAAAACTAATTATAGGCTTCCAAATGAAATAAAGGATTTATATGCAAGTAGAAAGTACTATTTTAAAATTTGAATACATAAAACAAATTAAAGAATAATCGCCACACCATACATTAAATTTAAAATTCTGATAAGTGTATTTTAAATTACGAAGACAAAAATATAATTGAATCTCTACAGCAATTTTTAAACATTGCAACATATTTAGAAATACATATTTATTTCACACAGTTCTGTATGAAATAGTTGCGTACTAAAAACAAATTTCAGAAATCCGAATAAATATCAACTTTAGATGGAGTTGGATTGAATATATATATACTTTCAGGGTCAGATTGAAAAAATCTGTTCAGTGTTATAGATTTTGGCTGTAAATAAAAATTAATGATTTTGGATCTTAAATTTCCTGAACTGTATTTTAGGGAAAGCATTTGTAAGCATTTCATTATATCAGAGCTTACATATTTCATGAAATATTTTAACAAAATGACATTTTATCCGATGACCTATTTTCTGGCATCAAATTTAAAAATATCTTTTGATTAAATCATTTTTTTAATGCCTTTCATTCATATTTTCATAGTACATATAATGATTTCATAAACAATACAAAGTATTAATGTCGAAAATGAACTGACAAGGCATGATTTAGAAAAGTATGGGACAGGAAGAATAAAACTTATTATAAAAGATCTTAAAGGTTAACGGTAACGAAAATTAAAAAAAAAATACCAGTATTTGCCAAAGTACATACTTGGCGTTTTAACTGTAAAAAATTATGGAAATTTAAGTCATAATTCTGCATTTTTTACCATGAATAACCTATTTGAAAAATAAAAGATGTAGTCTTATGTAAAAAAAAAATTTAAATTTTTGTAAAATATTATCCAAATTGAAATTCTGTTACATTTTTCTAAGTTCTTCATATTTTAGTATGAAATGCAAAAATTTTCATACTGATATTATTGATTTCATTTTAAAAATGTCAATAATAGCATGTTTACCTAGTGCTGAACTGTTTCATTTTTTAAAAATAAATCACAAATAAATTTTCCAGTTTTGCAGATGTATAAGAGTGTTTATCCAATAGAATAAATATCTTTTCAACTGTTGCCCGGTTCCAGTTATTGAAATTCTAAGGGCACAAGTAACATTAGAATATAAATCCAAAAATATAATCCTCCATTTTCCTATTTTGAAATTTTATCCAGATTCCATTGCACTATGTATTTGGCAAGCCAAGCATCGCACTTTTATCTTAAGTTCGAAAAGAACCCCAAGGGAGAACAAACGTAGACAAACCCAACGCCGTGTAATATTCAACCTCGGAAAACTTCGTTCGAATTAAATTATTTTGAGAACGTGCCTTCTAAATATTGAGCGCAAAGCTCATTTAAAGAGAAAAAGGACAAACTGATATTTCTTGTAGCTTTAGGGGGTCTTTGTCCGGGACAGATGCAGAGAATCATTTTAAGAAAGAAAGAAAGAATGGCAAAGCATAAGATTGCCAGTAATTGAAAACAGAAATCGAGTTTAATATTTTGTTAAGTGCTTTCGTTTAAGAATTAATTTCAAAAGAATGAATTATTTTTTAAAGTTTTTACTTCAAACGTAGCTTATTTTGATCTTATAAAGTATATACATACTTTTTAATCATTCGAAAAAAAAATTAGTCATTGGCATGAAATATCTTTTGGAATGATTTATTTCTTGCAACAACTTTTAATATTTCTAAACTTTGTTGCAAAAAAAAAAAAAAAAAAAAAGACTAGTAATAAAAAATATCACTTAAATAAAATACTTTTTGTTACATTTCAATTGTTAATTTCGGGTGATGCTATTTTTAGATTCGAATGATTAAGGATTTCTTCGAATTCATGTATTCCAATCAACTAATTTTCATGATTGTAGCGTTAAATAATTAAACTACAACTTGCAATTATTTTTTTCTTAAGTTAAACGTTTTTTTGTTGCTTTTTATTTAGTACAGATTTATGTTGTGAAAGAAAAAAAATTTTATGTGTATGTAGATCTTGAGCACTATTCAATAAGTGTTTTAATGTTTTAAATCCACTTCTTATTTTTACCCAATACCTTTTTGTATCAAGTATTTTTCATTAAATTTTAAGTAAGGTAATTTTTATTTAACTACTTCCTTACATTCATATTGCATTACTTGCATTTTTTTAAATAAGATTAAATTGTAAATATATTTTCAAGTCTATTTTTTGATATCAAAAAATGTACATCAATAAAAATGAAAAAAAAAAAGAAATAGACAACATCCATATAAGATATAATATAGTTTTTCTTTTTTTTATAATTATTATAAATATTACCGATAAAATATATGGGTATTGTTTTGCATAGTGGGTTTTTTTTTGTCTTTGCTCATTTACAATTTTGGACATTTTCACTGAAATATGATTTTTTTAAAATTTCTTTCACAAGCCTTTTTTATACATAATATCTATTTACAAAATAACTGAGTAATTATTAATTAATTAAGTTAAAGAATTAAATCAGCAGAAAAATAAAGTAAAATCGTTCTAAAAGACCGTTTGGTGAAAGCAAAGACAATTTTATTTCAAAGTGAAAATGAAATGTTTCTAGATTCCTATTTTTTAAGATTGCTGCTATGCGCTTTGTTATTACACTCAATTCCAAATTTTATGGGTAGCCTATATAACAGTCCATACGATTGAAATTTTTATTTATTTTTTTCACCCCATTTTATATCTTCCTATAAAAAAATTTTAAATGTATTCTATATAAAATTTTTTGGAACATTTCCTACTCTTGAATGCTTCTTATTTTACTTGTTTGGTGCACGAGATGATTGTACGTGATTAAAAAAATAACTTATCTATATTTAAAAAAATTTAATTATAACGTAAAATCATATGAAATATAATTAAGTTTTTACAAATCCCTGAATTTTAATTTAAACTCCATTTTAAAGTATTGATAATCACTGTTTGCATAAATAGCTTGTTTTGAAAATAATTATGATCTCCTGTAACGTTTTTTTTATTTAAAGTGCATTTAAATTTTCATTAAAGACAATGGCTTTAAAATGACCATGTTAATTAATAAATGCTTTTACGTAAACATTAATGTCTGAAAGAAAGTACACGTGGCTACAAAATTAACATCACCGTTTCAACAATGCGTTTTTTGTAGTCTTAAATTATGTTTTAGTGCCCTCGATTTATAAGTTTGAAATTACGCTTTACAAGGAAGTATTTTTAGTATATATAAATTTATATATTAAACGAGTATCTTAAGTTAATAATATTTTCAGTTTCTTTTTTCTTTGTTAAAATCTTCACCAAAAACAATTTTTTTTTTTTTTTTTTCATTTAAGGCTTAATATTTTACAATAGCAATTCACTCATATTGCTAGGCTTACTTGGATAAACCTGTTATTATTTTCCATTACTTTTTTTTTTATCATCTATATAATCATCTATACCTGTTTCTTTTACTAAATGTATAGTAAATTAAAAGCTGACATTTGATAAACATAGTCAAAGCAATCATATAGATTGAAGTGATTTTTTTTTTTTACAATCTTTTGATATGAAAATCAGTATTGTAACTTAATAACAAATAATTTTCAACAAAATTTTCAATATGTGATTATTTTATTTTTGAAAAGTATTTGCTTATAATAATAGTACTGGGAATGAATCCGTCTTTGCAGAATCAAATAAAGGAAACCATTATTTATAATCATATAAAAGTTGGAATTTTTTAAAATACGGTTGGGGAATTGCTGATCATTATTTACTAGTTGTATTACATTTCTAAAAATATCTCAAACATATAAGAAAAAAAATGTACTAGAAAAAAATGAACAAAAGGTCAACCAATTTATTCTATAACCAACCATAATATCTTTTATGTGAATTGTTTAAACTATAATGATGTATACCAGCATGTATTTTTTTTAATGTGGTTGTATTATTTGTATGTATGGTCATTATGAGATTCCAATAACTTTCTTGAAAATAAAATAATGACATTTGATTATCTATGTCCTTTTGCATAGATTTTTAAAATGTTACAAAAGCATGTCACTAAATTATTATGTTCAATTCAAAATACATTTCTTTTATTTAGATTACAAGAGCTAATATAGGAAAAAGGACCCTTTCCTTCCTTAAAAAAATTAAGGAACTGATTCTCAGCGTACATAACCAAAAGACAAAAGTAAAAAGAATATTGCATGAGTAAAAGTACATATAATGCAAAATGTTTTCAGGAAAATCGTTTAAAAAAATTCCTTTTTTTCAGTTCTTCTATATAAAAGTGAAACATTTCCTTTTCAACTAAACGAGAGTAATTCTAATTTGAAAACTATAATTTGCTTCTTGTATTTTAGGAGCCAGTTATTTGTTTTATGCATTATACTTTCCTAATGTTTTTTAAAGATTAATAGTTTTTCATAGAATTGTTAACTGGGAACGCATTTTCGTTTGTCTTTAACGTTTTATCATTTTCATTATTGTTGTGATTTTTTCTGCCTAGCAATTTTCCCGGTTCACTTTTCGCGTGGTTAGCAAATTTAGGTTCGATCCGCAAATTGCTTTTTAATCTTATTTTGAAATCTAAAAGCATGTCTAAAATTTATTTCTTAGGACTTCGCTTTAAAAAAAAGATTAAAAAATTGTTCAATACTTTTGAGGAATAATTTTTACAAGTAGAAAGCAGAAATTCAAATCCGTTTCATATTTGCCGTCATTACGTGCCAATCCACATCATTAATATCTTCATTACTTTATGCTTGTTGAATTATTTAAAAAAAATTTATACTTCTATTGCTGTCAACCGTATAACAATTCAAGAGCAATATTGCTTTATTTTTATTGCTATTGAGTTTACGATGATGGCCATTTTTGAATAATGGTTACAAGACAAAAATTTAAGTTCTTAGGATTTAGCAGTGATTTCATTACTTTTGCTCTAATTAACTTTTAAAGCAAGTATTTTAATGTTGTACAAATTTACTGAAAACGTAGTTTCTAAAAATTTTCATAATAAATTTTTAACTCAAAACTTTACGTTGAACTATCTAAAAATGTGATATTGAGAAGACTTTTTAAAAACAGAAGATATTTACTTACAAAATAATTTTTTATTGTATATTGGTATATACTCTATTTCTAATACTTTAAATTGAGTTTTATTTCAGGTTTCAGAGCTGATTAAGTGTTATTCTACGGGGTCGAAAAAATTGAAATGTTTTAAAGTTTGTCAACTTTGGAGTCAAATATATCTGGTGAGCACAGATTTAAAACCTGAAGTTTTGCTATCATTAAATAGTTTTGTAACCTCATAATTTAAAAAAAAAATTCTTTGTCTCAGACACTTTTATTTCATATTTCTGGAGATTATATATATATCTAAGTCTCAGTAGCCACAAAATGAAGAGGTGTTATTTATTTTTAAACGTAAAATTACACAAGCACATGTCCCACTGTTGCACCAACCGTTCGTAGAAAAACTTTGGCTGAGATTGAAGTCAATTTCTAACAGTGCCCATGACTTCGCTATCCGAGTGAAAACGTCGAACCTTTAGTGCATTTTTAATGGACCAAAGATGTGAAAGTCACATCGTGAACGGTCATGGCTGTATGGTTGGTGTTCTAACACACTCCACCGAAACCGCGCCAGCTTGCTGAGTGTGTTAGTGGCCTTATGTGCCCAGGATATGTAGTATTGATCACCATTGATTGTTTGACCCTGGGGAAGAATTTAATGAGAAACAGGTCTGTCATCAGGAAAAAAAAAAGGTCAGCATGATTTTGCCCTTCCTCTGCATCATCCTGGACTTCTTATATATAAGCATCACATTATATTCCAAAGAAAATTTATAAGAAAGTTGAAGAGAAGGTTAAAATATTATCACGAAGTAAAAATCAAAATAACATACCTTTGAGACATGAATATATGAGTGATTTAGCGTTATCTCATTCATGTAGGGATATTTAAATGTTATCTCATTTTTAATGGTATCCAAAATATAATAAAATCTCATAGAATTTTTCTAACTTTATTACTGTTAAAAAATTTAATTAATTTTTAAAATCTAATACAGTGTAATTTAAATCAAATTAATTATTTTTTTTAATAGTTTTTTTGTTCATTACACGAAGATTTAATTTCTGAGCAAAATGACATCTAGCTCACACCTGCAATCGTTTAAAATTAAAAGTGCAATGAGCAATGCATTAGATATATGCAAATTTAACTCTTAAAAAAAAACTTGAAAACTCTGTTTTTCGATACAACCATTCAGATTTTAATTATTTAAATTCTACGGTATAAGAGTTGTTTATTTGTTAAAAATTAATTTAGCATCATATAATAGTTATCATTTATAAATTATTCTTAATTCAATAATGTTTTTTTTTCAATGATTTCGATTTATTTATTCTAAAACGAAATTATTTTTTGTTGCTGTTGGATTAAAGTACTTTAAAATTTTCAGTATCTAAGAAGACTGATAGCTGTTGACGGTGATCAAGATGTTTTTATCTCATTTTGTACCCATTCATGAAAACTTCTCAATTTTTATGGAGGCTCCAAAAGAGGTAGAGGATAAGAATTTTCTTTTAATTTTTTTTTAGATGGTGATATGTCTTTGTTTGCGAGTAAGCAACACTTTTTAGTGGGGGAGGTTATCCATCTCACCAGAGCTCTATAAATCATTATTTTGAAGTCTAAAGTGTTATAGATACTGGGGAATGAAATGTTTAGTCATAAATCATGTCAAACATGTAAGCACTTTTATGCTCATTGAAAAAAAGTTAGTATTGTTCTAGCCTTATTTGACACATCTCCCTTATTAGTTGATTGATCCTTATTTGTAATATGCTTTATAGTAATTTAACATTTTTATTTTTATGCCTTTTCAGAATCTTTTATTTAAAATGAAACATTCCTTCTTTCTTCACTATGGATTCTGACGTGTGCTCTTGCTTTGTGATTAATTTTTTTTTTCTATCAATCTTTTTAATGGATGCATGCTTATTGTAAGAATTAAAAGCAATTTTTTTTGTCGAAATTAATAAAAGAATGTTAATTAAATTTATACATGGATAATTTTTGTATTCTAAAAAATGTATGCGTACTTTTAACAAATGAAAAAAAAAATCTTTCTTAAAACATATTGTGTTTCAATTATATGTATTTTAAATGTATTTTGAAATAGTTAAAAATATATTTATTTTTAAGAAAAAATATATCTTGCATATTGGTTTTGCAGGATAAAATTGTATGTGCACTTTAATAATAGAAAACAAAAATCTTAATTACAAAAAATATTGTGTTTTAATTATATGTAACTTTAAAAAGTACTCTAAAATCTTTAAAGGTATATTTATTTATAAGAGTAAAAATATATACTACAATATCGTGCATAGTGTTTTTGCAAGATATTGCGCATCGTTAATTAAAAATGTAAATTAAGTATATAATTTTTATATAAGATGTTTTATAATATTTTATAATATTCATAATATTGAGGTTTTTTGATAAAGTTTTCGAATAGCATCTTAAAATAAATTTACAATACAGCCATAGAGTGGAAATACCTTTAATTTTCTTTAGGAAATTAGCGTTTATGTAAAAATAAAAATAATCTATGGACAGTTATTTAAACAAATATGTTTTTTTACAACATTTAACAGTATAATACAATTATTACTATATAACACAATTTTTTAACTATACAAAAACTCAAAACACGTTTGTTTGGTTAATATCACGACATTTATTTTTTTCTGAAAACAAGTTTCCTCCTATAAAAATTGTAAAAAAATATAACCTTACCTGAAATATTTCTGATCGTGTAGTAAAATTAAATAAAACTCAAGCTCAATTAATGATAAAAAGATTTTGAGGCAACACGGAAAAAAATGAATAAATTCGATTCTGAAATATTCTTTGAGCGATCTACTTTTTCTCCATTCAAACACACCGACATGCATGATATGTAAAACGAAGTTTTGTGCATTTATATTTGTTTAATGATAGTAAGTAAATGATAAAAAAAAAAAAGTGTGTTTGCCAAATTAATGAAAAAGCAAATTCCTTTTAGAATTTTAATCTTTTTTATTGAGTGCTAAAGTTCTCCAAATATTTTGTGCACACACTCAACGATTCCATTTTGTCGTTTTCTTCTAAAAGAAAAAAAAAATTGTATTCCTAATCGGGTAAGTGTCAGTGTCAAACGTTGCTAAAGGGCAACTAGTCAAAAAACATAATTTTTCTACCGGCAGATTTAGGAATGAAGGTAAATGACTTTCCTAAAATAGAATGTTTATACATCATTTATGTATGAAATAAATTCAATTAAGGAGGCTTTAAATATTCTACGCTCAGCTACGTATTTGCTGAGTTATGTAATCTATTTTAATTTAATTTTTTTTTAATATTATGACATTTTAAGTTTTTGTTCTAATTATCCATTGACATATAAAAAGAAGTAGTAAAAAAATTTATGTCAGTTTTTTGCATGTAAACAGCCACAAACTTTTGAATATATTTGAATCTTAACATCTATTATGTTATTTTACAAGAAGATAAAAATATTTAACTATCATATAATTCCTACTTTTATTTATTTTTAACTTTGTAATGCTAATTTACGGGGATCGGCTTATATATGAATCCGCTAATCTCGCAAAAAACATAGGCACTTTTATGTTAGCTGTGTGCAAGTGAAATATTGCCAAATATCGCCAAATAAATCACGTTTTTTTTCTTTGGTTTATATTTCTTAAGTTCATGATAAAACAAATTTTAAATAAAAGGAGTTATTCGTTTTATAAAAATGAATTGTTTTATATTCTTGTTTATATTTCTGGTTTTCTGTCAAAAACGAAAACTCTGATTTTGGTAAAATTTATGCTTCATCTAATAAAAAGTACCAAAACTTACACCAGAAATAATAATAGAATGCTACTAAATAAAGAAGGTTACAGGAATTTTTTCATTCGGCTTATACACGGGTTTTGAACTTCGATAAATTTTTTCGAAGTAAAAACACATCTCTGGTTACCCATGGAGTGACTTATATTCGAAAATAGACTGCAAACAGAATAGAATATGAATTAATTTAAGTGTCCGATGTTGAAGTTATAGATTAAACCACCATTTCTTCGATTTTGTAATATTATTTAATTATTTTAAATAGCGTGGTATATAAGAACTATTTTAGAAATCAAATGTAAATATTATTTCTGAAAAAGGATATTTAAAATTTTATTGAATAATTGAATTCGTCTTAAAAAAGTTTAAAGTACTTTTTTTTGAGTATTGATAACAAAGCAATGAATGTAATGATGTTTATGGAATTAAATTATCAGCGTATGTGAATAGCAAAAAACAATGTTTTATGGAATGCATAAACGCCATATTTCTATAGATATTTCTTCTATTTCTATATCGGGCTATTTCTATAGCTAAATCACTAATAAGTGCTCTTAAAAATTGTCAAACCTTTCAAAAATTAAAATATATAATATCAATAAACTTAATAAAATGAAATAAATGAAAAAAAATAAAAAGTTTGATTTTTAAAATTAACAATTATTTGGCCGATGAGCTATGATTAGACTAAATGTTTCCTAATATTATTTTAGTTTTAATTCAGTACTGCATGACATGCATCTAAATGGTCACGAGACATTAACTGTCTAATACAAAAGCTATCACCCTCTAAATATGAATCAATTTTTATTATCAAATTATAAAAAAGGAGAAAAAAAACTTTGATGTTCTTTTATTTTTTTAATATATATATCAGAAAAGATATTGACACCCTTTAAAAATGCTTTGATGAATTAAAATTCGAGGAGGATATATTGCCTCAAAATTAAAATAGTAGTTAATTATCTTTCCATTCATAAAAAAAAAAAAAATTCGATGGCATAAAAAAAATCTAATATTTCTAAATAATAAACACATTAAATAAATTTTACTGTAAAGGATATTATATATGTTAATTAGTGAGAAATATAATTTAATATATACGTATGTGTTTGTATTTTTATTAATGCATATGTATTTCATCTATATTTATATGTTTTATATTAAGGTGGTTAATATAAAATACTTTTAAAAAGCACGGAATTAAAAGAAAATAAATTAAGTGATTGGCAAAAAAAAAAAAAAAAAATTAAAAAAAAATAAAAAATATATATATATATATATATTATATTATTTTTTTTTTTTTTTTTGAGATAATTTCCCATTGTCAATTTCCATATTTTTAAAGTTATTTTATATATATTACCTATGAAACAAGTAATCATTTGATTTTTCATGTAAATGGCTAAATATTATCCGATGGCAAAAATGCAAGAATAAATTTATTAAGTAAATTTTACTTAAAAAAATCTTTTTAAATTTATTTGCGATTTTCTAAAATTAAACATTTATAACATTCACTTCTAATCATCAAAGCCGTATCAATATATTGACTGTAGAAATAACGCTAAAAATATTTAATTTTATTTCGTTGGAGCAAAGTAAAAAGCGAATAAAAATTTAGGAAGAAAAAAAATAAATTTAAGCCTGTGTAGTAGATCATTTGAATCAAAGAGAAAATAAATTATAAAAGTGTATGCCCAAATTACCTTTACACATATCACACATTTAATTTAAAGTAATTTTTAAAAACGATTCTTAATATCGGTCACTCAAGAGTTTAAAAATTACTTAAAAATCTATCTGTAATTTACATTAAAAACGAAAAGTTTAAGAAAAGTAATTATGTTAGTTGTAAAACAATTTAAGTGCAACAGAATGACCATATCAAGAATTTGGAAACGTGCTTCAGAATTGTCAAGGTGAATATTATGCTAATATTGATTCTTTGAAAAACAAATTTGTGGATGTAAATGCAAAGCTTATGGAGAAACTTTAAAAACTTAAGACATATTTATCTTAGCAGAAGAGGCTCATAAAAATTTGCAGCTCACACCATTGAAGTTCCCAAATTTACATTATTCCGAATTTTGGAAAAAGAAAAATTCCATAAAACGAGTTTCAAGCACCACTAACCATTCCTTACAGAAAGAAACGATAAAATTCTCGTTGAATTTTGTTTGTTAAAAGTATTGGACATTAAAGATCATATTCACATTGTTGAAAACTATCTGAACACTCAAATGAAAGATGAATATTAATTTTAATTTATTGTTTAATTTAATCATAGTTTTTGATAATAAATATTTCGTCCTATATTCATTTTTGTGTATTATCAATTTGTGATAAATTGAAAAATTTAAAAATAAATTCTTCTACTGCTAGAATAAGAAGAAGAACTTTTATTCATTCAAATATTATTCCATTGGCAATCTATGAAAACATTGGAAAATATTGAAAAATTTAAAAATATTTTTTATTAATACATTACAGATTTATTAAAACTAACTATAGGCTTCCCAATGAAATAAATTGGATTTATATGTAAGTAGAAAGTACTATTTTAAAATTTGAATACATAAAAACAATTAAAGAATAATAGCCACACCATACTTTAAATTTAAAATTCTGATAAGTGTATTTTTATATTACAAAGACAAAAAAATAATTGAATCTCTACAGCAATTTTTAAACATTGCAACAGAAATACATATTTATTGAATAGAAATACATATTTATTTCACACAGTTCTGTATGAAATAGTTGCGTACTAAAAAACAAATTTCAAAAATCCGAATAAATATCAACTTTAGATGGAATTGGAATGAATATATATATATATATATACTTTCAGTCAGATTGAAAAAATCTGTTCAATGTTATTGATTTTGGCTGTAAATAAAATATTTATGATTTTGATCTTAAATTTCCTGAACTGTATTTTAAGGAAAAGCATTTGTAAGCATTTCATTATATCAAAGCTTACATATTTCATGAAATATTTTAACAAAATGACATTTTATCCGATGACCTATTTTTTTGGCATCAAATTAAAAAATATTTTTCTTTTGATTAAATCATTTTTTTTATAATGCCTTTCATTCATATTTTTATATATTTCATATATATTTCATAATTATTTCATAAACAATACAAAGTACTAATGTCGAAAATGAACGGACAAGGAATGATTTTTGAAAAATATGGGACAGGAAGAATAAAACTTATTATAGAAACTCTTAAGGTTAACAGTAACGAAAATTAAAAAAAAATACCAGTATTTGCCAAAGTACATGTTTCAACTGTAAAAAAAATTTGGAAATTTCAAATGGCATTTTTTACCAAAATAACTACTGAAAAAGAAACCTGTAGTCTTATGTAAAAAAAAAAAAATCAAAATTTCAATAAAATATTATCCAAATTGAAATTTGTTACATTTTCTAAGTTCTCCCTATTTTTAGTATGAAATTCAAAAATTTTCATACTGATATATTGATTTCATTTCAAAATGTCAGTAATAGCGTGTGTTTACCTAGCAGCTGAACTGTTCCCGTTTTTAAAAAAATAAATCACAAATATAAGCTTTTCAGTTTTGCAGATGTATAAGAGTGTTTATCAAATAGAATGAATATCTTTTCAACTGTTGCCTGGTTCCAGTTATTGAAATTTTAAGTGCACAAGGAACCATAGAAGATAAATCCAAAAAATATAATCCTCCAAAATTTCCATTTCGAGATTCTATTCAGATTCCACTGCGCTATGTATTTGGTAAGCCAAGCATCGTTACTTTTATCTTAAGTTCGAAAAGAGCCCCAAGGGAGAACAAACATAGACAAAACTACCGCCGTGTAATATTCAACCTCGGAAAGTTTCGTTCGAATTAAATGATTTTGAGAAGGTGCCTTCTAAATATTGAACGCAAAAGCCCATTTGAAAGGAAAAAAGGACAAACTGATATTTCTTGTAGCTTTAGGGGTCTTTGTCGGGACAGATGTAGAGAATCATTTTAAGAAAAAGAAAGAATGGCAAAATGGGATTGCCAGTATTGAAAACAGCATTCGAGGTTTAATATTTCTGTTAAGTGCTTTCGTTTAGGCGAACAAGATGGAATTTTAAAGAGGAGTATTTTAAGTTTTATTTGGTACGTAGCTTATTTTGCGCTTGTAAAAGTGTATACAGACTGTTGAATCATTTGAAATTTTTTTTAATTTTTGGTATTATTTATTTCTTATATATATATATATATTATATATTGATTATAAACAATACAAAGATATCAATGCAGAAATTGAATGAGAACTGTCAATGAATGATTTAAAAATATATGATTTTTTTTTTTCTATTTACGCTACATGACAGAAAGAATCTTCTTTTTTAATGAAACAATGATAGCAAAGAATCTTTTTATTAAGCAAAGAAATTATAAAAAAAAGCTTTTAAGATTAATAGTAAGAAAAACTTAAAAAAGGCCCGGATTTGCCGAAATACATATTTGGGAGTTTCAAATGTTGACAGAAATTTGGCAATTGAAGACAGCATTTGACATTTTGCACCATGAATAGAGTACTTGAAAAAGACGTGAAAGTCATATGTATACAACTTTTCAAATTTTAATAAAATAATAACGAAAGTAAAATTCTTTTGAATTTTCTTTGTTCTTGATATATTAGTAAAAAAGCAAAATTCTCATACTGATAATATTGATTTAATTTTAAAACATCAATAATAGCTTGTTTACTTAGCTGCTGGACTGTTCCATT
>BPLR01009503.1:0-38928 GCA_021605095.1 Caerostris extrusa | reverse complement strand
TAGTACACATGGCCAACATAAATAACATCAATCAATCTACCTACACATTGAGACTATAGAGTCCGAGTCAGATATCCTCATTTCAAAAAAGATAAGAACCAGATCATTTTAAATCCATCTTTATCTATATTGGTGGATGTTAAAAAATTGAAGTAAATTTTTAATAATGAATCTTGCTTTGATGG
This sequence comes from Caerostris extrusa, assembly GCA_021605095.1. Classification (NCBI taxonomy): domain Eukaryota; kingdom Metazoa; phylum Arthropoda; class Arachnida; order Araneae; family Araneidae; genus Caerostris; species Caerostris extrusa. The sequence continues at coordinate 38,743 of BPLR01009503.1, read as the reverse complement.
CTACTGAAGCAGGAAGGAAGTTCTACCGGAAGTTCTATTGCAGAACATATGATACAACTCATGAAATATCTTACACCACACGTAGACACACTCTTATTACATTATTATTTTCGCATCCTGGTGATAAGCAGAACTAGACAACCAACTGATTGAGAAGCATGAACTAGACAAGTTTTCTGAAAATTTGAAGTCAGGTGAGAGGATGACATAGAAATTAAGTAACTGTTACAGAATTACAATAGCAACCATGAGAAGCAGCAATTTAAATAAGTAACAGAATTAAAACAATTAATATAAAAAAAAATTTAAGTCAATTCCTAATTTTGTTCACTATATTGCAGAAAGTCCTTTATAAATGATTTTCATTAATTTTTTTATGTTTATCTGGCGCCATCTATTGGTAGATATATGCAATTTAAATCTAAAAAATTTAATTAATTAATTAAATTTAATGAATGAATTATTTGAAAAAACTGCATTATCATCAAGTGTCATACACTACAAGTTCAAAAAATGTATTTGAACTTGAGTGGATGAATAAAAAGCATTTTATGAACGATTAAAAAATTTGAACAAGATATATAGAGGGACAGTGTGAACTAACAGTAGGAATTGAAAAAGAAAAAAAAAAAGCGTGGCAAGGTGTGTTCAATGGTATGAGTCTTAACTCATACTATTGAAATAATTACTATTGAATTGAATTATTAGCATTGAGAGTTACCCGTGCCAATTGATTGCAATTTAGTACGAGTCTGAGATAGTTTCGTTAGAGCCAGGGCCGGATTTATATGAAAAGAGGCCCTAGGCTATTGCAATTATGAGGCCCTTTCATCTCCATTTTTAAGTTTGTAAAGTACATGAGATATAATAAAATACATCATTACTGTGATGTATATCAATATGATAAATGAAAACATGTTGTAATGGGTACTAATCTTTATAACAAATGTGGCACGGATAATAAATAAAAAAAAAATCGAGAACACTTTATTTGGACATTTATTCTCAGCACCCTATATATTACTTGTAACAATAACTAATCAAACATAACGCATAACATTTACAAAGAAAAACAAAATGCAAATAATAAAAATCTTTCACTACGAAAATTATAATATTTTCTATCAAATTTAATTAAATACATTCAATACATTGAAGATTAAAAACAAATTCAATTCAGATAAATTTATTTTATAATAATTCGCATTTAAAGTTTAGGCCCCTCTTGATCTTGAGGCCCTAGACTGAAGCCTAGTTAGCCTATAGGAAAATCCAGCCCTTGTTAGAGCTATTTAAAATAATTTTAATTTTTCATTAATGTTAAATGATGCTAATTAATCGAAAATAAAATTTTCTTCTGGTAAAAGTTAAGATTTCTTTCTTAAAAGCTCCACGAATTGGAGGGATGAAACAGAGAATATTAATAAGGAATAAAGTATGCTATTCTAGGTCTTCTATGATAATATTAATCTATTACAAATTACGATTTTTCCAAAACAATTTATCATTAAAATAACGAGTATTATACTTCATGCCAGAGGGATTTTATGGTCTGCTTCAATCTCGTGTATCTGATGCACAACTCATTTTATTTTTGTAGTATCTTCAAAAATTTATTATTCTGTGTAGTTTAAAAGATAAAAATTACATATAACTAAATCAATAATAGGAATTTCAGGATGCCTTTTCAAGATTTCTTAAATGAGAATCACAATTTGAGTTTATGCTAAAAAAAAAAAAAAAAATGACTATCACTCTATGATGGATTTTGTGCAAATATACATTGGCTTAAGTTATAATGGGGTCTGGTGCCCAAGTGACTAGCACTCTGGCGCTCAGTGCCACAGTGCTGGAGTCCTCGCGGTGCCCTGAATATTTCTAGTGGTTCGGAATCCATTTTAAACCGTAAGTCCTGTCTAATATGACAGTAGAACGTTGGACCTTGAGGGTAGAGCTGACAACCTTATCCGTAAAAAGAACACATCTTCTGTCTCAAAAATCCGCCAATAGGCAAACGGCCTGGGTCCACCATGGGGTTGTTGCGCCAATGGCGATGATGAAGTTATAATGCCTAATTTTTCAAATATTTAAAAACTACATATTTTTAATTCAATTCTGCTTAAAAATTTATAGTTTTTTTTAACATAGTATAAAAATTTCGAAAAATGCAAAACGAAATTGAATACATTTTTGAATTTACTTGTATTATTAATCAGTTATTTTGCGTAATAAAGAAATATATAGTAAACGTATATAGAAAAATATAGCTTATATAAATGTAGTATGTAGAAAAATATAGTAAACACTATAAATATTCCCTTTTTATTGTACTATTCTACAAACAAAATGAGAAACCTGCTACACACTTCAGGTTTTTTTTCATTCTAAAATTAAATATTTTCAATTAAGGAAAAATATATGCTGTCAAGTCTCTAAAAATTTTCCACTCTAAAGAATAAGGAAAAAAAAATTTTTTTCCAATTTTCTCATCCATATCAATTTAACAGTTGTTAAAAAGACTGGGCAAACGGAAATACCTCGAATTTGTTATTTTTTTAAATGAAGTATAGAGGAATAGTTCAGGTAACCACAAACTTGACTCACAAATGATGTATGCAGCAATGCGAGTGGCTGGAAGAGGCAAAACCGAGATCAGACATAATTGACAGTGACGTCAATACATAATTTTTGCTAAGTATGGGTTTCCTAATAAAATCACTCATGAACAGTGCTCATGAATTTGGATAGATTTGTTTTAAATTCTGACATATCATAAGAAAATTATCTGAATTATCTTTTTTTTTTTTTACAATTTTAAATCAATCCATGAATATCATCAGAAAATGACGTCATAATACATACGTTACGTCTATAATAATGTCTACAATCCATGCTTTTTTGAAAAAGAAAATAATCTTAAGTTTTGAGAGTTGCCTGCAGCAACAAAAATATTCTATTTCTATTATTTGAATGTATTTAGTTTAGGTTTGTTGCTGTTGTTGTGACTAATCTGCTTTGTCCTGCAGTGGGGACAGGACATCCCATGGAAGGAGGGAAAGGGGGCAGCTTCTGTTATGATGGAGCACACGTAGGTAGAAGACTGACTTGGCTCCGTGACACTCTTACAGTCATATGAGACCGGGACCAACGGCTTAAAGTGGTTCCCGAACCACTGCAAAAATCCATGGCACCGCCGGGACTAGAATTCGAAACCTGTGACAGCGAGCTCCAGAGCGCTAGGCACTTGGCCATTCAGGCCCAGTTTAGGTTCGTAAAAAGTTATGACGAGAATGCTAGTGTGTTAATAACAAATTGTACAATTTTGTCCATTTAAAAATATGATTTTAATAGTGGTTTTACTTGTCAAGATGTATGGTATAGAGAGTGTGGTTTTAAATGGCGGTGTTATTTTTCGAAACTTGAAATAACTCGTGATCAAGTCTGCTTATTGCTTTTACTAGCGGAATGGAGGTTTATTAAGAAGGAAATTATACGTGAAAATATTTGTGGTCGCTTATTTATTGAGGGGAAGGTTCTTCCCGAAAGGAAATGGAGGGCTTTGGCTGTGGTGAAATGATAAGCCATGTATACACGGATGTTTTGATAAATGCCTCTAATGAGGAAGAAATTGACTCTTGACCTCCAAAAGGAGTAGCTGCTTTTTCGATTTGATTAAATGTCGAATGAGTGGATAAGGTAACGGAAAAGCAATGGAAAAACAATGAAAAAAAAACTCCCATCAATGGAAAAACCTATAGGCGCAGAGGATGGTTTTAAGAGGAAAAAAGGTGATGATGACACAGTGAGAGCAAGGACAAGAGATATCAAAACCATGTTGGAGTTGGAATAACAACTTTTGTGAGGAAGTAAAGAGCTGTCCCTGTGATGGACTGTTGGTAGTTCCGAAGGAAGAAAGGCATAGTCGTGTAGGCAAACCCCTACAGACTTCTTGCAGAGTCAATGACTTGGACAAGAGGTTTCCTGCCAGCAATGATGATGCAGACAGTCAAAAAAAAGAGTCCTTGCGGTTAGTCCTCTGCTGTTTCGACCTTCTACGAAGGTGTTAAACTTCAATCGTCTTGGTGCCCAGTTCCATTGCCACTCGTTGACAACACGATCAGTATATGTGAGTGGCTTTTGCTTTAAATGAGCCTTATTTTTGAAAGCCCCACTAAGCCATCAGTTGAGGCATATTCACTGGAAAGGAATTTGAGCTAGATATTACAAGCAGTAATATTCTGAGAAATTAAGGTTCATTTTATTGCAGTATTATATAGAATCGGATAATATGATCTCTATCTGATACATGCTTTTATAATTGTAACTTGTTTTTATGATAATGTTACTTGCAATCATATGAGAACAAATCTGTCTCTTTCATTTATTAGCTTTTTATAATATTATTAATGACTTTTACCTGTATTAACTTTCCATTGGTGACTATTTTCAAGTCATATGTGAACAATTTTAACTATTCCATTTGTTGTATGGGAATTAGATTTATTAATAGCATATTATTTCGAATCGAAGTTATTAAGAGGCATTTATCTGCCTGTATTGTAAATAATAAAAAATTTTATTTAAAAATAATCGAATCATTCGATCTATTTTATACACAAGTCACCGAAGGCTTTCGAGCCTGTTAGCATGCTTATATATGGTAAAGGTTATTACATATTCTTGAATTATATTTTGAATAGGTTATTACAGATTCAGAATTATATTTTGAATAGGTTATTACGAGATTCTGAATTATATTTTGAATAGGTTATTACGGATTTTGAGTTACGTTTTGAATAGACTATTTTTAGTTTAACTTCAGTGTTTTGAAGGAGTCCATTTAATGTATGTATTCTTTTCTTCTCTACTAAGTAGGTATTCGTGTTAAAAATTAAAAAAAAAAAAACATCACCATTAAATACAAATCTCCCTTTCGTTAAAGAAAATATATATTTGTGAAGCAAAAACAGATGCATTTTCATTCCCACAAATTAAAATGCTTCCACACACGAAACACTGCAGCTATTGAGCAGAGAAAAACATTGTAATAGATTTCCGTTCAAAAGAATGCAGTTACGTCATTTTAACCTGGATTATGAACTTCTAAAGCCATCTTATCGGCAATGAATGCAAACATATTTGTTTACACTTTGCCTGATGGCTGTGCAGTTACGTACAGAAGGTAAACTCAGAGAAGAACGTTGTGCAGCAATGACCGTTGTAAATCAAAAAGCAAAAAAGCAAGGAGTGGAATAAAATCGGTTTAATGTGAGCAAGGTTGAATAATCGCCATTGAACTCAACACAAGAATATTTATTTTCATTCGCTAGAGATAAAACACGCAAACAGAAAATTGATTTTTATTTATATATATAAACGAATTCTCTTTTCATTTAATATAAGTTATAAACAGAAATAAAATTATACTACAGATGAAGTATTAATATAGCTGTAATTTGCAATTGAAATTAATGACAGCCACGTATATTAAAAATAATTAAATTGCCCACTAAAAAAAATTTTTTTTAATAGAATACAATCATGATTTTCTCCCACAACAAAGTCTTAACGAAATTCTTAAGGTTCACTAAAATAAGTAAACAATACAGCAGAATGTGTGTTTCATAATAAAAATAAAGGATTAATTCAGGATTTATTAAAAATAGGTTTCCAAGCTGTCTAAGTGTTTGCCAGCTGCATTAGAAAGAAAGAAAGAAAGAAAAAAAAAATAAAAAATAGGTATCGTAACGCAGAAATCTATGCATCATGTGGTTAGTTGAATTTAAATCAGTTACCAAATTTAAAAAGAAAATGTGGATTAAGATACGAACACCAGCTTCCTTAAACACAAGCACATCTTAAATTTTTTTTTTTTTTTTTTTAATTTTTGACGCATGACATTAAACATGGAACTAATATAATAGTAAATAAATTGTGCATCTTTTTTTTTTATTGCTTTCCCATCAAAATTTACTGTTTTAATTTAAAAAAAATTAAATGAGTTTTTTTTTTATTAATGAAATCAAATTGGAAGGTTTTATCTTATACTAGAAGATATGTAGTACAATATAGAAGAGATCAGCAGATATAGCAGATATGTAGATATAGGCATACTTTATTCCGCTTCAGTGAAATCACGTAATTTATACTTTGGTAAAATCAAATAAGAAAAAAATATCTGCAAAAACTGCAAAGATACCAGAAAAAAATAATAATTAATAAATAAATAAATAATATGTTGACATAGCAACTGTAAATGCAACATTTCATCATTCCAGAATTTTGGAAAGCCTAACGTAATACTCTACAAATCGAACATGATTTTGGTGACTTTTCCATATCATTAACGAATGTAATCAGCGATAAGCATCACCAAGCCACCAGATGACGGCACGCTCAAAATATTTAGCAAATAAAAATAAAGTTTTGATTTTATATTAAAAAATTTGTTGTTGTTGCTGTTGCAAGAAATAAAATAAATAAATCCAAAGAAAAAATGTACTTCAAAGTGTTAAAATTTTAAAGTTATATTGTAGCATATATAATGCATACACCCATTTATATTAGGATGACTTAAAATTTTAAATTCACGCAACAATTCTAATACATCGTAAAGATGAGGACATATCATTAAAAGGATTATATTATGTAAATTGTTCAACAATAGGAAGTTTAGTTTGGTTGGTCGCTCTACGGTCATCTTGTGCCCGCGAAGGCTAAACAGACCGGGACATACAACATGGAATAAAAGGGGAAAAAATAAAGGGGATCTCCGAACATTCACAAACCTCCATGCCACCGCCAGGATTCGAACCTGAAACCTATGGTACCAAAGTGCTAGCTAATTGGCTATCAGGCCGCTCAATCAATAAGAAGAGAGGAAGACCAAGAGAAAGGTGGATGGATGGTGTCGAAGAGGATCTTAGACAACTGAAAATTATTAACTGGAAGAGATTAGCATTGGAGCGAGACAGATGGAGAGCTATGTTGGAGGCGCAAGCCTGTACAAAGCTGTAATGCCAATAAAGAAGGAGAACAATCCTAATTTCACACACACACACAACTAATAGATTAAAAAACAACTAAATAAATTATTATATTACCTTACACCATATACAGAAAATGAATATCCAAATGCTGACATCATACCACAGTTATGTTCATGTTAAATATCCAACAGTTCACACAAGCTCCATTAATCTACTCAACAACTAACACAAGTACACCTTACAAAATTACAACCACCAAAAACTAATTTTTGCCACTTTCCTCTCCCTCCAGCATCCAAAAACATGGCAACTGTTTTTCCCAGCATACTCCCCCGATGATCCCGTTTAATCTTTTTTCTCTCTCTCCTTTTTTGCTTTATTTTTGTGCATCCATTAACCCCCTCTCTGAAATGGAGGTTGCTTTCCCTCAGCGCGACCTTGAATCGAGGCTCCCACTTTGTTGCGTAACAATGGAAAACCCCTACTGTCCTACTGGCCTAGTGCTCGCGCGATCCAATCCTGTATGCATGACGCATGGGCGACATCATTGTTCCTAGCGTCCCCTTCGTAGTCCTCCACCCCCTCCCCCATCTCGTAGACCCCTCGTGAAACCGATGGGTGTGCAACGTCAACGGAGGGCGTAAGGTGGAGTGTGGAGAAGCCATTGCATTTTTGTGTCGCATCCATTGATACGGAGGGAAATAGAGATGTGTAAAATCGATTGATAACAAGCCGTGATTTGGGATCGGTGGTTTTGATAACAAAAAAAAATAATAATAAATAAACGATTATTTACATGTAAGCAGTATGCGTTAAATATGTTGGTCCTTTTCTTATCAGTGGTGTTTGCCTTTGAAAAAATTAATAAATAAAATGTAAGTGAAATGTTTTATAAACTTTTTCAGGATTCGTCTCTTAAAGTGTTTTTAGATGGCTCGCAGACATTTGTTTAATTTGACTATGAGGGACGTAATATATTTTGCATACCAAAGTTTTTTTAAATAGAAATATGAAATTCAAGGATGGACACAGTTTATGGAATTACAATCCATAAAAAACTACTGGCTCACGAACATTTTGAAGGTTTAAATTAACCATGATTTGGGATAGGCGATTTTGATACAAAAAAATAATAATAAATAAACTAGTTTATATGTAAACAGTATGCGTTAAATATGTTGGTTCTTTTCTTGTCAGTGATGTTTACACTTACAGTTTATTTATTTATTTTTTGCCTAAGTGAAATGGTTCACATATTTTTTCAGGATTCTTCTTTAAATGCTTTTAGGTGGCTCGTAGACATTTTGAAGGTTTAAATTAATTATGTAGGACGTAATATATTTTTTTACATAACAGAATTTTTTAAGAATAGGAATATGAAATTCAAGATTTAATTTGGTTTGTCACTCTACGGTCATTTTGTGTACACTTCGGGCTAATTAGACCGGGACCTGCAGTTTAACGTTGATTCCTAATCACTAACCAACATTCATGCCACCGCCAGAATTCGAACCTGAAGTATGTGGTACCAAAGACCAGAGCGCTAGCCAATTGGCCATCAGGCAGCATGAAATTTAAGGATGGATACATTTAGTGTGGAATTAAAAATCCATAGAAAACTCTTTATTTTTCTATTTTCTTAGTGAAAATGATATAAATATAAAAAAAAAATATCAATAAGTAATGGTACATAAATATTTTTTATAATTTTTTTCTTCTGAAGTTTATATTAATTGATCAATCAATAGCGAGTTAATGATAATTTTTTGAAATTTAAGTGCTGGAAAATATAGAAACAAGGCAAGAAAAAAAAAACAGTATTATTTATTATTTAGAATGAAAATTTTCTTTTCATATAACAAATCACCATTTTAAAACTAATTTAACTGGAGAACGAACAGACAACATTGCAAAAATTAATATAAATTATTCAATTAAAATTAGACTAAATATGCATATTCATTAAGATGATTGAACAGACAAAGTATGATTGACATTATTAAAAAGGAGAAAAAAAAAGATACGGTAATTGTAAATAGCCTAAAATTTTAATCGACTTCTTCACTGCTTTCTGGTATCCACGCTATCCAGTTTGAGAAGCACTGGTATAGTGAATATTATTTTTTTAATTGGGCAAAGTACTTTTGTTAATTATTTTCTTTGCAATTTCCTCAATCCATTATTAAAACTTCCGTTTTCTTCAGATTTTTATAAGAAACTCTTCATAGATGATTAATATAAACAATTTTATAAATTTAGGAAAACATTTATGAGGACTAAAATACTGAATGGAAAGAGTTCTATATTTTATTTTAAGTAATAAGAATTTTTTTCTAATATATTATTTCACTCTATACTTTTCATATTTAAATCCAGAATAATTAATGCAATTTAACCTTCACAAATGAAAATTATATCCCGTCTTAATAATTAAGGAAAATCCAAACTGTATTTTTTTTATTGAAACAAATTCGTCCTCTGTTCTAAAATCAGAACAATTCCAACTGAAATAAGAATAAAATAAGTTAATTTTAATTAAGGAGGATGCAAAAGATGTTTTGCTTAAATAACATTTTATATACAGTTTTTAATTGCACAATTTTATTTACATCTAAGAGTTTCGATTTCGCCATTTTACTGCTTTTTAAATCAGAAATAACGACTTTTCCTCTACTTCTTGTTATTGATTAGTTGTTTGTTTAGAATTTTTCTAAATAATCGTTGCCGGTCACTGTAGAAAGTGTTAAAAGGAACAACAATTTGATTTGGGCATACATGCTCAACAAAGAAATGCAAGATTTTAGTAAAATTATTTCTCATGGCAGTATTTTGTATTCCAGTCGCAATGCATTTTGGCACATTTTAGCTGGTGAACTAGCAGGCGAAGATTCGACTCTCTTAAGTAATGCGTGTTATAGAGTCACTGATGTGAAAAATTAATAAATTTGTTGATGGTAGTTGGTGTCATTCAATGGCACAAGGGCTAATTTCAATGTCCTTCTTCAGTGACATGGAGCCAAGTCAGACTTCAACCTACAGGTGCTCCATCACAACAGAAGATGCTCCTTTCCTTCATTCATGAGTAGATTATTCATGGGATGTCCGTCCCGCCCTGCAGAACACTGAGGATTAGACCCATAGGGCTAATTTTAGCCAACTAAATAGATGGATATCAGAGAATCTCAGCAATCGAATTCCTTAGTTATATTTGTCTAGAATCAACAATCCTGAGAATACCAACAGGGAAAAAAAAAAAAAAAAAAGAGAGAGAGAGAGAGAAGTTATCATCGAAGGCATTTTTTTTTTTTTTCTTTGTAGATGTGAAGGTTAGCACTCACTCCCATGTTACTGCGTCTTGAGTAACCATATCAATAATGAAAGGTGAAAGTCAGCTATACAGTTGAAAAGAAAGAAGAACTTAAACAATAGCTAATATATTAAGATGGTGTTCGCAGCATGCAAACTTAACATCAAATTCGCAAGCAAAGATAAAAGAAAGTCGACGTGTTGTCCAGTGTTAACGTACGTAGTTGAGCACGCACGGTGGGTCAGATTCAGTCACAACTTTCAGAAACGATGAGACGTGATGGCTATTGTGACAACATATGCAAAACCTCTCTGATCGATGAACAGACTTGTCTGATGGCATTTCTTTTTCTTTTTTTTTTTTTTTTTTTCTTTCATACGATACACGTTAGTTTCCCTTAAAAGCTCTCCAGGAAAGCAATGTCTCTCATTCCCTCATTAAAAAATCCATATCTGGCAACGAGAAAAATCCTCATATTCAAAAGAGTGCGCAAGTCGAAGTATAAATTATATTGCAAGTAATACAAAAATTAAGCTTCTAATGTTTAACAAATGTACTATTTTCAAAGATGAATAGTTCTGATATTTCATTAAAAAGTTCATTACTAAATTATTTTATGAGGCATGTCATCCGTAATATAAGTAAAGACTTCTGGTGCTGTTAATTTTATATTTTCTTTTTATATTTGCATTTTGTACATCTTATCTTATTATTATTATTATTCAAAGACGCAACATCCCAATAGTGGGCCCAGGCCGCCTGTCTAGTGGCAGCTAAAATCTTTTAAAAGTAGGGTTGTCAGCCTACGCTTTTAGAGTGGCAAGGCTTAGCATTAGTCAATCTGCCATCGGGCTCCAACCTTATTCATCTCCATAACACACCGAATTAAATTACTCTTTAAAAATACATTGAGTACTTTTAAATAATAACCAGATCTTCTATCTGAAGTTTTGTTGAGTGTTAAAAAAAAAAAAAAAAACACACACACACACACACCTACATTTATATTTAATTTTCATATACATTGTTATGTCTATCAATGTCATCATTGTTACGTCTTCATAATTTTTTTTTTAGGAAAACTAAGTATATGCCTTGTAGTTTAAATCCGATATTTTTAAAGACAAAAACACTTGAAACTTATTTCTAAGCAATAGCACACTGAACGATGGACGATCAATCTTCTTTAAAGCTTTAGAAAAGCATCTGCCTCTTTAAACAAGGACAGCGATAGTTTCAAGAAAAAGTCCACATAAACACGCGGAGAATTTAGCTCACGTGAAATATATAACACGCAACATTAACTTTAAATTGAATAGTAAGGAAATCAGGTGGAAGGAAAAAAATGTTTTAGTAACAAATGCGGTTTGAATTCTTGATAATAGATTTTTTTTTTTTTTTTTTTTTTTTTTTTTAAATTTACTTGCATAAATATTTTACTTATGATACAAAAACTTTTCTGGAAGCATATATTTTCTTAGTTGAATACTTCGAAACTTTTCGTTGTTTATACTCCACGAACATATACGATTCATGTTGATAAGCTGTAATATATGAAATAATTTTTTAAGAGTAATATTAATTTAAAATACAATATTTTTAGACTTCAAATAAAAATTGTCAAAAATAATTGACGTAATTATCAATCTTTTTTGGTTGTTCATATTGTAGCATTTTTTTCTTACGAGAAGAGTTTTGGCATTTCATTCCCAGGAGAGAGGAATGTATGTTATTTGAAAACATGCAATAAACCCAACACTTAAATTTTCACAACAGACGAGCTTTACTGTCGGTAGTTATATTACATACAATTATTTCCTGTATATAAAAATTATTAAGTGTTCCCATGAACCTATAAGTGGCCCTCTTCTTGAAGCTGTATAAGTCTAGTATAGGCTGTGATGTTACAATATTAGGAATAAATCAATAAAATCAAAAGAACAAATATCATGTTAAAATAACTGCAAAGAATATGCAATAAGTGTATTAATTAACAAAAGGTCTTTTAAATATAAAGCAATAGTGAAACATTCAGAAGAAAAAATTAATTAAATCTGCAAGACTAATTTAAAAACATATGTCTTGGAAACTTCATTATAAATATAAATCGGATAAAATTTTTCTATAACTTTTAATTTAAACTAAATAGAATTGTTACGCTATTTGCGATTACCCTTAAATTAAGTAAAAAAAATAATCGTTATCTCTAAATTTACAATTTTTTTAAAAATCATAATATATATAAACTCTCTCCCAAAAACAAAGATACAATTTATTATAATTATTAATATTATAAATGCCGCTATAAAAACAATATAATATGGGGGAACATGCACAAAACAACAATTTATTATTATTATTATTATTATTAAATATTTTGAAACAAATATAAACTGTTTTTGATTATTAATATTATAAGAAATCGAATAAAATTTCTCTTTAACCAAGAACTGCAGCTTTTAATTTAAACTAATTAGAATTGTTAATTTAATGGTAATCGCAGATAACGTAAGTAAAAAAAATTTAAAACAAATTATAAATTAAGAGATAACGATTAAGTCATGACAAATATAAACTCGTCACAAAATCAAAGATTTAATTTATTATAATATTATAAATGGCGATTTATTATAAATGGCATTTTATTATAAATGGCAATTTATTATAATATATATAAAACAATATAATATAGTAATATAATATGGAGGGAAACATGCAAAAAACTACAATTATATTATTATTATTAAATATTTTATAACAAATTGTTTCTCGCATGTTCAAAAATAATGCACTATTTATTTTATTATCATTATTATTCAATATGTATGTGATTTTGAGAAGCAAACGTTTCAAATATTTAAATACAAAATACAAATAAAAAATTTACATAAAAAAGTAGATAATCCTTGACTCTGAGTAATTGAACTGGATGAAATCAAATTTTAAATACAAAATACCAATAAAAAAAAAGCAGATTTACATAAAAAGCAGATAATCCTTGACTTTAAATAATTGAAATGGAACTAGAAATAGAATTTTAAATACAAAATACCAATAAAAATTTACATGAAAAGCAGATAATCCTTGACTCTAAATAATTGAACTGGACGAAATCAAATTTTAAATACAAAATACCAATAAAAAAATTTACATAAAAAAGCAGATAATCCTCGACTCTAAATAATTAACAAGACGAAATCAAGTGTGGGTACAACATTTTAAACTCAAAAATAACTTTTATGTTTGTTCCTTCAAATTTAAACACCCCTACCTTAATAATAAAATGTATCTTCCTCCTTAATTCAATTTGTTAAAATTTCCATTCGAGCGTGAAAAAGAGTTCCTCAGTTCCAATTGTCCCCTCCTTCATTATAGCCGACTTTTATTCGATATGAGGTTGGAAAGTTTTCGTTACTGCTGATTATCTTTTTCCAGCCCAGAAAGTAATTAGTTCGAGATTCTTATCTTTAAATACAAGATAATTAAGTTAAAATAATGAACAAGGATCAATGCTTCTGTGCTTTCAGCGCTTTTTTTCGAATGTACTAATTGCATTGTTTCTTTTCATGTAATGAGACAATTAGGTTTGACAAAAGGATGAAAGCGTTAAAGCGTAAATTTTTGCAACTTTTATATTATGTTTAATTACGATGTATTATTTAAATAACAGATATTCAATGTGTTGTAATCAATATACTGATTGCATCTGCATAAAAGATGGTTTCGAGATTTTTTTTTTTTTTTTAAAGTGGCAATTACATAAATTTTTTTGGGTATAGCATATAAAAACACTGAAAATTTATAGAAACGATAAAATTATTGTCTACAGAAAAAAAAATCTTTATCCATAGAAAGCAATAGCTAAATTACAAAGTATTTCAGTTAATTCAACATTTAAATACATAATGCATATTAAAGATAGTAAAATATTAATAGGCTTCTAATGGTTATTGGAGAGATAATATAATGTTGTTTTTGTCAAATATAGACGCCAAATTTGAAGTCATTCCCCATCGAAATAAGGGATATGTTGCACATTTAACATACACAGATAGAACATACACCAGAATATACCACGGAGGATTACCATGCTATATGCACATAACGACATCTGGGAGACTAATAGCAAACTCTCTCTCTCCACGCCAGTGGTTTGAGTGCCAGTTCTCAAACATTTTTATGATTTCCTGCTTACAGAACTTTAAGATTTTTTTGATTGGGCTAGGTGTCTTTTAATATTTAAATTAACATTTAGATTACAGTTAACAAAACATATTTTGACAAAAAATATCAAACAATTGACATCAAAGTATAATCAATATCATTAAAAAAAGACGTGGCAGCAATCGCAAATAGCCCAAAATTTAATCTAAGTGATCCCTTCGCTGTCCCCAAAGCAGAAATTCTTAATCTTTCCTGGTTCACAATACCCTTTCAAATTTAAAAATTTTCAACGACCCCCATCACCTATATGCAAAAAATATGAAAACATAATATGAAAGCTATATTTCATTACATGAACATAGTAAGCCTTCTTTTAAAATACATGGGTAAGTAATCTCACAAATTAAAAATGAAATAAAAGTGACTGTAGCTCTAAGGCTAAAAAGGAAACATTAATAACAAAATTTTACAAGCTTCACTTTTAACTTAAAAAATAATTAAAAAAAAATTCAATTATTATTTTTAGGGGGCAATTATTTTTTTACGATCATCAAAATCTTTTCGCTACTATATCGGGGGTCAGGACCATTACGTTTGAGGGGGTTGGGCACCAGTTTGAGAATAAATTATTTATTAGACGCTGTATACTGTTTGAAGTCAATACTATTTATTAGGCACTTTACACTTTTATTAGGCACTTTACACTATTTGAAGCACATACACTATTAGGCACTAGACACTATTTGATTGGTTTTTGTCACTCTACTGTCCTTTTTTTGCGCATTAAGGCTAATCAGATGGGATCTACGGTTTAAAGTGGATTCCGAACCACTACAAACATCCATGGTGCAATCAGGGATTGAAACCCGAAACCTGCGGTATCGAGAGACAGAGAGCTAGCTACTCGACCATCAGGTCCGTCATACACAGTTTGAAGCCAATGCACTATTTATTACACGTTATACCTTTCATGAGATCAAGGTATTAAAATATTCATAATACAAAGAAGACCTATGTGGCAATTACATTCTCTTCATGGCAATCCATTTCCTTTTTTTCTTTCAAATATAACGAGATACATTATTACCGGAAAAAGATGGCATTTTTTCAGATTCGAATTGAGAAAAAAATTTATTGCAATCCCTCTCATTACATCAGACATTTTTGTAATGCGGGTAGATTTATCTTTGTGGCTGTCCTGCTGTCTGTTGTTTGGTCTTTTATGGCACAAAACCAGATTGGCTCAAGCTGTGCCAAGCAATAAGTTGTGTCGTGTTAATACTAACAAGAAGAATGTTCTGCAGGGCGAGTCATGGAAAAGGCACATTTTTAATAAAACTAACAAATGCGAGCCATAAAATCAATGGTGTATCAAACACATTGCACCTAAAAACTGTCAAAGAGGGGCCCAAATAAAATTTAAAAAGTAATGTGCGGGTGAAAGTTAAAGCTTTTTCTTAATATCAGATGGAATGCATCAATTTCCGTAATAAAAAGAAAATCAGAAAAATCTTCTATGCTTCTAACTAATATTTTAAAAATGAAAATTGTAGTGTAATTTTTATGAGATATTCTGTCATCTATATAAATTTGAAACATTTGTGAAAAAAAAAAAAATTTTTGAAGTAAAAATATTTAATATTACGCTTAATTATAAAATAACACTTATGGAAATTATTTGTCGCATTAATAATTTTACAATACTTCTTAAATTCTTACATTTTGGTTTTTCAGCTCCTAGTTTTTCGGAAATATATTTTTTGGCATATTATCTCTGTTTGGAACTTTTATAGTGAATAAAAAAGGCAATCAGAAAGGTTAGTCGTTTAAAATGGAAGCTATCTTTGAACAAGAAAACTGAAAAGAAAAAGAGTAATATGTCTATTTTTATATCTGGGCATATTTATCTGGAATACCACAAGGGAGCACCTGAAAATCTTCTAGGACGCACCCTTTGAGTACTGGTATAGTGCAAGAAAATTAGTGATATTGAAGCAAATGTTAACACTTCGTGGTATTTAAATAAGTGAAGTTTGAGCGATCTGATCTGATGTTAGTTGGATTTGATGTCAGACACCTGCTAGAGGCATTAGATATCGGTTAAAGGGACGTTAGTTGTCAGTTCTCAGTTAGAGGTCCGCTAGAGGTTAGTTGGCTTTCATACATGAGCTATTGTTTTATGTCTCATAAAATTTAGCATATTTTATTTTTACCGTATTTTGAAACACATGTCACACATTAAATAGATTGCCTACTTAAATACTTAATTCGAAATAAGAAATTTAATATTTGATAATTATTTATCAGTTTCCTTTGTATAAAATGTTTTTTATTTATAACGCAATATCGTAATTTGAGTAAGACACTATGCAATTCATTATTATTAATTTAAAACTATCTGGGGCCTGAATGGCAGAGTGTTTAGCACTCTGGCGCTCGGTGCCACCGGTTTTTCGGTTCGAGTCCCGGCGATGCCATGGATGTTTGTAGTGTTTCGGAATCCACTTTAAGCCGTAGGTAGGTCCCGGTCTCCTATGAATGTAAGAAAGACCGTCACAGAGCAAAAGTCAGACTTCTACCTACGGATGCTCCATCACAACAGAAGTTGACCCCTTTCCCTCCATCCATGAGTAGATCACTCATGCGATGCCCGTCCCACACTGCAGGATATTGAGGATTAGTCACAAACAAACAAACAATATTTGATAACTATTTATTAGTTTCCTTTCGATAAAATTTTTTTTATAACGCAATATCGTGTTTTGAATAAGACACTATGCAATTCATTATTATTAATTTAAAATAAGCTAAATCAAATTTTCTGACATTTAATGATGAAATGTCCTTAATTACAGATGGGAGATTTGGTTTGGTTTGTCTACAGTATTAAATTTCAACTGTCATTTTGTGCACACTTTAGGCTATTTAGACCGGGACCTACTGTTTAAGTTGGATTCCGAACCACTCGCAAACATCCATGTTCAGACGGGAGAGGATATTTTACTTTGCTACTGAGGTGAGGGAATAAAGGTTAAAAGTTTGACCTGATCTAACATTCGTTTGAAGGAAACCATATAAAAAAATAAGTA
Source organism: Caerostris extrusa (assembly GCA_021605095.1). Lineage (NCBI taxonomy): Eukaryota > Metazoa > Arthropoda > Arachnida > Araneae > Araneidae > Caerostris > Caerostris extrusa. The sequence continues at coordinate 21,194 of BPLR01009503.1, read as the reverse complement.
ATGTAAAAACAAATTTTTTAAAGTCAATTCCTTCTTTTTTTTTCACTCTATTGCAGAAAGTATTTTATAAATATTTTTCATTCATTTTTTTTAAGTTTATCGGGTGGCATCTATTGATAGATATATGCAACTTAAACCAAAAAAACTAAAATTGATTAATTAAATTTAATTACTGAATTAATATTTGAAAAAACTGTATTAACATCCAGTGTCATCCACTACAAGTTAAAAAAAATGTATTTGAACTTAAGTGGATGGATAAAAAGTATTTTATGAACGATTGAAAATTTGAACAAGATATATATAAAGAGAGTGTGAGCTAATAGAAGGAATTGAATAATGATAAGGCAATTCAAAGGAAATAACTTGATCCAGGATTTGATATAAAGGTTATTTTTAAGTAAAAGATTAAGTAAAATCAACGAAATTGGAATCGATCCCTTTATTTGAAACAAAATCGTGTTTTGGAAAATTATATAAAAGTTGCTTTTTATTTATGATCAATTGAAAATTAGTGTGTATTTAAGTTATTGTTATTTTTTTATTAATTTTCGTACAGTGGATACATTTTAAGAATATATTTATAAGTCAGAACCTTTTTATTTTCATTTTAAATGACATATTCAATGTTTTTATATACTATTGCACCCCACCACATCACTGTGCCTGAAGCTGAGTTGCCTTTACAGTTTGGGAATGATGTGTGTGAAGAAGTTTTATTGGGCTCTGTGGTGCTCTACAGTCATATTAGAACGGACCTACGGCTTAAAGTGGATTCGAACCACTACAAACATGCGGGGATTCGAACCCGTTACCTATGAGACCGAGCGCCAGAGCACTAGCCAACGGCCATCAGCCCCCAAAGGTGTTTTTATATAGATAAATTCAAAAGAATCTTAAAAATATATATATATATATATATATATATAATATTAGTTTCTATGGGTGCCTGATGATCGAGTGACTAATGCTCTGACGTTCGGTGCCACAGGTTTCGAATCCCGCCCGTGCCATGGATGTTTGTATGGGTTCGGAATCCACTTTAAACCGTAGGTCCCCTTTAATACGACTGTTAGGCGACAGACTGAGAACCCCACCCCATAAAAGAAAAATATCTCATGTCTCAAAATCTGCCAGTAGGCAGACGGCCTTGGCCTACCATGGAGCTGTTTTCAAAATTACAAAATATATAAGTTGCTTTTTATTCATGATGGATTGAAAATTAATGTTAATTGAAATTAAATAATGATTATTGGATTTAGGTTAATGTTATAATTTTTTGGTAATTAATTTTTGTACAGTAAATATATTTTAAGAATATAATTATAAGTCAGAACAATTTCTTTTGCGCATCAAATCATATATTAAATGTTTTTATATTGATATATTCAAAGGAATGTTTTTTTTTAAATAACATTAGTAGTGTCTATAGTAGTGTCTTATTTATTTTTATTTTTGTTGATCAATTCCGAAATAGTGATTGCTTTATATTCCTCAAAAATATAGAAAAATATTTGAAACGCAGCAAAATAATTTATCTTTTTTTCAAAGAAACAACTGTTTATCCATTAATCAGTTCCAAGAAATGCTAGCTATCCATATTTATCTATAATTATCTGTTTTCTTTCTCTGAAACTACAATTCATATTTGATATAGTTTTGAAGCCAGACTTTTGGTTAAGAAATGGCCTTGTTATACTTTTGCGACAGACTAGACTAACAACATCAAAAGTAGACAAACATATTTCTGTAGCAGACTAGACTTCATAATAACAAGAGTGAACTTAACATTTAAATTTTTTTTTTTTTATTTTTTATTTAAAAGAGATAAAAAGTTTTAGTTACAAAGATTTTGAGGAAAAAATACACATAATGCAAATAAAATAAACATTTAAAATTTAATGAAAAAATATATCAGACTACCAACATTTGTATTTTTGTCGTTTAATATTTGAAATAATTTTCAGATATTTCAGGATAAAATATTTAAATTCTGCCCTATAATTCTGATCTTTATAAAATATAAATTTCAATATTCAGACAGTAAAATGGAAATATTTTGAAATATATTTACATTTAAATGAGGCAGTATAACATGCATTTGTATTTCTGAAAGTTTTAAAAATATGCAGTTGAAAATCTCATTTTTTTTTTTCTTTCGTAAAAACCTTATTATTATTTTTGGCTGGAAACGAAATATAAGTAAATAACATCTGCCATTGTTATAGAAAACATACAACAAAATAATTTAATTAAATTCGTATTCCTATTTTGAATTTGATTTTTAAAACAATTAAATAAGTTTTAAAATTAAAAACAAAAACTTAAATAAATTTTAAAATTTATTAAAATTAAACATTTAGAAAATTATAAATTTAAATTTAAAAAATTAATTTAAAACAATTAAATAAGTTTTAAAAATTAATTATATTTTATTGCTCATTTATTTTTTTTATATTCAAATGATTTAAAATATTCTTTTTTTTTATAATAATTTTTATATTCAAATGATTCAAATATTCATTTTATAATAATCTTTATATTCAAATGATTCAAATATTCTTTTATAATAATTTTTATTCATATTCAAATGATTCAAATATTCTTTTATGTAACTAGAAAATTATACAATTTAAATTCCATGTTATTATTGAAATTTTATTACATTGTTAAATTATTTACACATATGAAATGTTCTAATTTCTAGACTCTAATTAGGTAACTACGACAAATATTTTTAATGATTTGTATTGAGGATATTCATATTATTACGTTAAAATCTTCTTCTCTGGAAATTTTACAGTCTTCTTTGACATCAATTTTTTGCTTATAAAGTTAAAATATGTTAAATTTACTGAATCATTTGAAATTTTTGTATCATCATCTGTTCAAAAATTGTAATAATAATTAGAAAAAAATATATGTGAAATAAGAATAATCTAATTATTACAATGAAATAAGTATAAATATAATCTAATTATTCAGATAAACATTTGACAAATATTTATCTGAGTAATTAAATTGGCATTGTTTGATTTGTGATTGGAATATATACTATGAAGTGGAGAAGTTAATTTAACGTCTGATTTATTGAATATTGCAATGTTTATATTTTTTTCAGACATGCTACGTATCGCATTTTATGTAAAAGTACAATTAAAATATAATACATTTCACTTTATTATATCACCATCATCAGTGGCACAATAGCCCCATGATAGGCTAAGGCCGTCTGTCTACTGGCAGACTTCGAGACAGGAAATATTTTATTTTTACTGGGTAGTATTATCACAGCCCTATGCCCAACGTTCTACAGTCATATTAGACCGGGACCTACGATTTAAAAGCGGTTCCTCATTTTTATATATAATTAAAAAATTATTATTTTAATAGGCGATCTTTCCCCGTTTTTCCCGTTATAAATTTATCTAATTTATGAATCATAGAATATTCCATTTTTAAAAATTGTATTTATTATAATTTTTTATATTATATTTTAATTTATCAATATATTTTATTTTTATTATTATTATTATTTTATATTTAAACGGCCATGTGTATTTTAATAACAATTTTATTTTACAATTTTTAAACAACATTGCAAAATAAAATACTTGATTAATATATTTTAAGTACTTAAATTTAAAAAAACTTTAATATCTTTTTTAAAAAAAAAAATCATTTATATAATTTATTTATTATTTTTAGATATTAAGAAAACATTATTTAAATAAGCGACCTTGTTTACAAATATTTAATAACAATTTTATTATTTTTACATTTTATTTTTTTTAATATAATTTTTATTTATACTTTAATTAAAATTTATTTTTTTAATATATTTTAAGTATATTATAATTTATTTAAATTAATATTATTTTATATTTAAATCTTTAAAAATAACAATTTTCTTAATTAAAATAAAATACTTGATTAATGTATTTTTTTTAAATACAACACTGCCTTTGAAAATCTTTTTAAAATCTTATTTTCAGATTAAAAAAAAATCTTAACATCCCAATCCATTTTACAGTACATGAATCCCCATTATTCAACAACCAGAAAATCTTCCACCGATATTTCCCTTTTGCATTTTGCCAACGTTTAACTCAGTCAGCACTGACAACCTAAGTGGTGCCCAGTGTTGTGACTGTAATTAATAACCATGAAAAAAATATATTTAATAATCTGCAATGATGATATCAAAGCAATCATTCTCTGAGCATTTTCACAGTCTTCACTGACATGCAATTTTTGCTTATCAAAATTTATATAAAATATGTTAACCACGTACTGAATCCACGGAAATTTATCATATCTGTTCAACAATTATAATAATAATTTGAAAAAAAATATATGTGAAATAACATGACAAATGTCTATCTGAATAATTAGATTAATATTGCTTGGAATCTATACTTGGACTTACTATCTATACTATCTTGGAATTAGATTGATTTGTGCTTGGAATCTATACTATGAAGTTGAGAAACTTAAGTTCGTGTTGAATATTGCAATAGTATATATTTTTCAGACATGCTACATATCGCATTTTATTTACAGAAGAACTATATAAAGATTACAATTAAATCTAATTCCTCAATTTATACATCATAGGATTTACCATTTTTAAATTTTAGTTATTTTATTATATATTTTATAATATTATATTTTAATTTTTTTTAGTATTATTATTTTTAGAATTTTATGGGTCTTATTTTTTTAAATGGTCATATATACAGTAGAACCTCTTTAAGTCGAACCTCGATAAGTCGAAAGCCTCCAAAACTCGAAAAAAATTTGTATTATCTTCCCTTCAAGCCCCAAAACCTCATTACTCGAAATTTCAACCCTGTATATGTCTAAATAATTATTCCATCTCCATAAGCCATTTTGGTATATATTTTCCCACCGTAACTCGAAAAAAAAAAAAAAAAAAAAAATTTGGACCTCTATATCTCGAACGTTAGCCATGTTAGATTTTACAACTCATTCATTTGAAATTATTTCTGAATTATTTTGATTTTTATTGTAGTACATAATATAACTTTTAAGTTGCAAATAAACATGCTTATTACCTCTGTAACTTGAATTTTTATTTATTTTACCTCTCAAACTCAAAATAAGTTAGAAAGAATCTAGACCTCTACAAGCCAAATATTTCCTTACAAAATCGCGTAAGTCGAAATCCTCCATAAGTCGAAAACTCTATAACTCGAATTATTTAGAGTCTCCCTTGAAGTTCGACTTACAGAAGTTCAACTGTATATATAATAACAGTTTTCTTATTACATCAAAATATAATGCTTGATTAATTCAAGACATGTATTTTAAAAACTTAAATTTAAAAAAAAAAAAAATTCTTAATATCTTTTTACAAAAAAAAAAAAAGTTAAAACATTTGCAAGTAATTCTGACCCCTAAAATGACCATATAATCTTATTTTACATATTAAAAAATCTTAACACCACCACAATCCATTTTTGCAGTACATGAAAATCCCCATTATTCAAACAACCAGAAAATCTTCCAACGCTATTTCCCCTTTTTGCAGTTTACCAAAACGCTTAATCCAGACACAACCTCAGTCGTGTCCACCTGCTGGAAAAAAAGGCGACCTCCATTTTTGTCCAAAACAATGGCCAAACCGCTCGGCACTTCCAAGAACTCTACACACGACGAGACGGGAACCGATTTGTGTGTTGAGGGAAAAGAAAAAAGAAAAGCAGAATCAAAGAAATCCGTGCAGACCCGACGAAGAATATGAGATTAGCCAACTTTCCAAAAGGAAAAAGGAACCGGTGCGACGACCCCCGACAGTAATCGCTTATGCGAAGGTCCATTGTACCCTTACCTGGATGGAGTTGCATCTCGAGATGCAGGCGTTGAACTCGCAGCTTGGCTAGACGGTGAAAGAACTCGCTGGGCAGGCCCGGGGTCGAGGGAAGATCGTTTGGTGGCTGCGTTTTCGGGACAAACGGATGGACAGGGCATTCAGCAAGCTATTGGCAGGAGAGGCTTGCTGAATGCTCCCAATGGATAGTAGGGTTTTTAAACCATTTCAGTTTGGGGCAAAAACTATTTGATGACTTGGTCACTGTATGTCGCAAAAACATGTAGTTATACTGTTTAAATCTTTGACTTATGCCACAATTTTTTTTTTTTCATTATATTCCTCTATTTTTTCAACAGTTGTAATTTTTTAAACTCTCTTTTATTAAATACTCATTTTTTTTAATTATAAATATTTCCCGTTAACAATTATGCAGTTGATTAATTAGATATGTCAATCAATGTAAATTTTGAAGAAGAGGTGTAGGTGTTTTGAAACAGAAAAGTACTTTACTAATACTCCCTTTGCCATTAGCACAAGACATACAAAAATTGTCAACCATTAGAAATGTTTTTTTAAGCTTAAGTATAATAGTACTTTTAAATTATTTAATATTTAAATGTTTAATCAGAAATATCATTAATAAATTTTAAAATTAGTTTTAATCATTATAATTACAATGCAAAAGCTATTAACTTTTAATATTTTTGTAAATATTTTACAATATCATTTTTAATTATGATAAAAATAATGTTGTAGTAAAATATTTATTAGTATATTAATTTAATACTATTATAAAATATTTATTAATATAATAACTTAATACTATTATAAAATATTTTTTTATCAAAATTAATACATTTTCCAAATAATTTTAATGATACATATACATTTTTAGTAATCTCTGTCTTCTATTTTTCAGCTATCCTTCATGAATTCATTATTGATAAAGAAACTATTAATCTAATTTTGCCCCTTTATTTTAAATTATTAATATTTTTATTAAAAATACTAATAGCAAAACTTTTAAAATATGAATTATGACATTTTTTTTTCATTATCTGCAAAAGCTTAATATTGTAACATTAGTGCAAAGAAGCTTTGATATGGAAGTAATTAAAATAGTTGCACTTTTTAACTGACGGCAATTAAAAATAAAGACTTCAGAACAATTTTTAAAATTACTTTATCATGCTTCAGGATAAATGTATGATATTCTCCAAATATTAAAATGGCAGATTTAAAATATTTAAAACCTAGATAAAATTATTAAATTACTTAATTAATTCCAGTTAACAAACCTTATTCATGATATTATGAGAAACAGTGGATTTTAATAAACAGTCACACATTTTTTAGATGACTTTTATGATACTGAAATTAAGATTATAATTAAGACATATCTAATTAATTCACTGCATTATTATTTATAATTATGATAAAATTAAGTATTTAATAAGAAGAGAATTTTAAAATAAAAGCTGTGGGAAAAAATATGAGGATATAATTAAAAAATTAATTATGGTATAATTAAAGAGGAGAATAACAGAAAAATTAAATTTAATTAAATTTATAGGACGTATGTAATTTATTAGCTACATAATTGTTAATCGGAAAAATTTATAATTAAAAAAATTAAATATTTACTGAAAGAGTTTAAAATTAAAGCTACAGGAAAAATAAGAGGAATTTAATGAAAAATTTAATTATGTTATAATTAGAGAAGAATAATACAAAAAATAAAAATTAATTTGGGAAAAAGCATACAAATTTATTTTTAAAACATTAAGAAAATGGCACTTGTCCTTTTAAATATTTAAAATTTAAAAAAAAAAAAAAAAAATCCTGCTGCAAGAATTCACCTTAATGATAACCATTTTCATCTTCCGCATTCATTAATAAACAAGCCAATTATAAAAAAAAAAAATTAATTAGATTTTCCCTATGCATATTTTTAGTAAATATATGATTTCTTGCATTTCGATTATGAATATAAGATGAATAAAAATATACAGAAAGAACAAGCTAGTAAAATATTCAATCTGTTTACACTGTATAAATTTGTTTATACAAATTCCCAGTTTTCAAACGTGGAACTTTCAAATTTGGCACGCATCTAGAAAAGTACATAGGTTCTTTTTACAGAATAGTAGTTTCATTTCAATTAAATACAGTACAGATAGAACAATTTATATTATCAGATTTTAACGAAATTTTTGACTGGATTTCTGGTTAAATAAAACTGAAAGCCAAAAATATACATATTTTAATCAGCAACATAAAAATTTTTTTTTAACGTTTTTAACACTTTTTTTTTAGTATTCACATGATTTTGTTTAAAAAAAAAAATTTAGGTTTATCTTATCTCTTGTCCCACAAAATTATTCCATATGTTTAAAAAAAAGATGATAATTTGTAAAATGCTGAAGTAAGATCGACAGAAAAGCGTGGGTGAAGCATGCTTTTTTAATCGAAATTCTTCCAGATTAGGATTGGTCTGTCGCTCTACGGTCATTTTCTGCACACTTCGGGCTAATTAAGAACGGGACCTACAGTTTAACATGAATACCGAATCACTAACCAATATCCATGCCACAGACCAGGATTCGAATCTCTAGTCAGTTGTAACAAAGGCCTGAGCGGAAGTCTCCTTAATCTTCCATGAGACTAAGCCACTCTTGCTGTATGGGCTTTGGCGTTGTTATGCTGCAGGATCACTGACTTTAATTAAAGATAATATCTTGATGAACTGACAAAGTTTAATTTAAAAAATAGGCCTTTTTTTTATTTATTTTAAATTGATCTAAACTTCATAAATTATTGATGAAATAGTTTACACAAATATTTGTTTTGTTTCAGCAAAATAGAAATAAATTCAGAATGCAAAGAATGTGTTAGATTGTCAACGAATGTCGGGTTTTTTTCTCCCCTTTCAATAATGTTTTTATAAGTTTTAGCAGCTGAAGATAATCTTCAATGGTTATGGTTTGATTACCACCCAACATATCATATGCCACCATATACTGAGAAGATCGTGTTTGGATGCAAGCCACTACAAGACTGTTAAGATGAATTGAATTGAATTACTGCTAATACACGGCTTAGCATTATTATAAAGGATCCATATTAACGTTAATATAAATAGTTTAGACAATTAGCTGAATCAATGTTGTTGTGCTTCATAATTATCTTTAAAAAAAAATTAATAAAAAAAAAAAACCTTCGTCATAATGGATTTTATTAAGTTCAGCACGAACACATTACAAGCCATTGTTCTAACACTTACTTTTTAATCATTTTAGTAAAAGTGTTCTAATAATCACTAACGTTTGTAGATTTATATATGTACGTGCTAATTGACACACGGGGAGAAAAAAAATACCTCTCGGGATCTTTCATGTCCAAATCAACTCTATATAATTGAAACTCGCCATCTTTAACAAAGTTCAAAAATCTTGATGAAAGTCTTATTTATTAGAGAGCATTATTTCAATTTGGTTGTTAAATTCACATGCTTTTAGGTGAGTCAGAATTTTAATGTGAGTTTGAAAGCTTCAATATCGTTACTTTACAGTCATTTGCAAATGATCTAAGGTGATTTGATCGTTGCTTTTTCTACAGCCCTTACTAAAGCTGATAATCATTAAACTTTTTATTAATGTTTGTTTCAATGCTTAAAATTTAAAAAAATAAAAATCTAGAAATCTATATTTTTAATTTAGAAAAATTAGCAAGCGAATTGATTAATCAAAATTTGATGTATCTAAAAAAAAAAAAAAAAAAAAAAAAAAGGTTATGAGAGAAATAATAATGAAGAAATCTATAGATCTTTAAAAATAATCGTTAAAATATTCATCAAATAAATTAAAAAAATGTAACTGCAAAAGGTAGTTGTTCAAATATTTTATAAATTAAAATTAAGACAGCAAGCGCATGAAAAGAAGAAGTTCCAGAAAATCAACGTTATTGACAATGGTACTAATTAATAAACATTTAAGATAACATACTGATATTCTGATTAAAAAAACTCATTGAAATAACCACAACATTTAAATCAATAAAGGTGCGAAACTTACTAATTAAAATCGACATTCATGGATTCTTTTTTTTTCCCTTCGTGTATGTTAAATTATATTTAAAAAAGAAAGAAGTAAATGCATTATTTTCTAAGGTCCAATTATTTTCTTCTTAAATATTAACTCATAATTTTATATTTATTCATTCGATAAATATTTGATTCTAAAATTAATAAGAGAAAAATATTTGATACGTTATAAGTACTGATGAATAGCTTACAATAAAAGTCGATTTTCGCTGGTGATATTGTAATAAATTCATCAAAAAATAGATGGAAAAACTCAAATATTAAAAAGTGATAGAATCACGATAAAAGCTACCCCATTCAAAACCTCTCTCAATAAGATTCTTGATTGTGGATCAATATGATATATTGCAGATTTTATAATGATTTCAAAAAGCTATAGTTTTTTATAAATAAAGAAAAATATTCCATCGATATTGATATAAAAAGAATAATTTCAAGACAGACAATAAATCCAGAATGAATTTTGCTTAGATATAATTCTTCGTGAAAATTTAATATTATCCATCGAAAGATAAGATAATAAATCATTCAGTTCACGGAATAAAGAAAATCAGTCCAAACCTAAATGAGGCAGTAATGAATGTTTTATCTGCTTTTCGGATTGAAATAAAAGTGAAAACTTTAATCGCTGTAATAACATAAACATCATTCTTTTCAATGTCATTTTCCCATCACTTTTAGATGACTTTTTCCTTTTTTATAAAATTCGTTTTGTTTTTACTTGTATACAGAATCTAACTTCATTTCAAACTCTTGTTTTTAAAGTTAGCCAGAATCTTTGAAATAATTCTGTAAACTTCTAAAAAGGATGGTCATCTGGTTTGGAGAAAGGTTGACAGAGTAGGGTGGATGCAGCATAATTGCCCAACGGAATTCTTCTGGGAAGACTTTTAGTCACAATGCAGGAGTAGGATATTGTCCTGTGTTCAGGATTTTTCTGTTTATCAATTCGTTTTTGTTTTGTCTTGAACATAAACCAAGAATTTGACATGAAGCTACATTCTATATTCAAGACAAAACAAATCGAATTGATAAATAGTTTTATATATCACACCCTACACATTCAAATGAATCTTGTTTAGACGTAGACCACTTCGAGGTTGTTGGATAAGTCTTAAATGAAGGGTAAACTAGTGTTTGCACTTAAATTTATTACAGAGAATTCACCGATTTATCAAATATAATTAGAAATTGAAACAGTGTCATTAAGTACTATAATCATTCTTAAAAATAATGTTACAACCTCTTAATTTGCAATTCAGACGTAATATGTGGAAAATTCTTCTGATCATGATGTTATACCCATCCACACAAAATTGAAGAAATAAAAAAGGACTATATATAATCACTTTATACAAACGTGAAACATTTCTAAAAATTTTAAATGTGCAAATGTTTTTATTTAAATGTATTTTAAACCATGCATTGAATGCTTTAGGTAAATGCATTAATATATTTTTTTAATTGTAAAACTTAAATATGTTTTAAAAATAACATATATACGTTTTTCATAGTTCTAGGTATAATTTATTACTGATTTGATAGGCCATGATAAAAGATAATTTTTATTAAATCAGCGTTACAGTTAAGGAAATGTTTTTATCATTAATATTAGTATTTTTTTCTACATTTTCACATTTTATAAAAATTAAAAGACAAAAAATATTTTTTTTTTACAATAGAAAAAAAAATATACAAAATAACGGTTAAAAAATTTGTTTTATTCAAAATTTAAAAATTTTATTCCATTTAAAAATTCATTCATCATATTTCATTTTTAATGATTTTTTTTAATAACACAAACATTATTTTTATAAAACAGTTTTAAAAATATATAAATAAATTTTTGAAAGATTAAGGATAATAATAAACATCATTTTGTCATCTTACATTTTTCAATTTGGTTCAAGACTTCTCTATATGAATACATAAAACAAGACATGAAATAAAATTGTAAATGCCGGATAATGTTCTAAAAATTAAATTTTTCATAATTATCTAAACTAAATCATAAGATAAAATTCAAAAATAAAACAATTTTATTAAAAAAAAAAAATAGACAATTAAATTTTTGAAATTTAAATAAATCTAGATAATATTTAAATTTATAATTGATTAAAATTTTTAAAATTTAAAAGTTTAAAAAATTATAATATTGACACATTTTATTTAGAATTCAATCAAACTTCGTATTTAATATCCATTGTTTAAAATCGTTATTCATTGTTAGAAATATAAATTCTCACAGTTGACGTAAAAACTCATTAAAGATAATGGCAAAAGTTTTCAATAAACAAAATGTTTGAAATAATTTTTACAAATTTATAAAAAATTGTTACCAATCTAAAAATACATTTTTTAAAAATTCTATTAACAAAGATCTTTAAAAATTAAAATAAAAAATTCAGTAGAAAAATGGTTTCGTTTTCCTTTTTGTAATTTTTATATTACAGCAGTTAAAGTCACTAAAAATTTGAAAAAATTCTAATATTTGAGCAATGCGTGTTTATGTAAATTAGGAAGATTCACCATAATCGATAAAGATTTCATCTTTTTCAAGTGATACAGTTTCTTTACACTTTTCAAAAATGAAACGAATTTGTTGAATTCGTGTGACATATTTTTGTCATGATTTCTTACAGGATATTTAATTTTCATATTTTAGGAAAATAATTTTAAGTCAAATGTTACGATGCATATAAAAAATTATGAATATTAATATATTATTAACTACTATAACGGATTATTAGTTTCATTGTCGATTATTAATACTACTGTAAATTAATTTCATTTCTTTAAGAAATTATTACTTTTTTTTTATTTAGACAGAATACTTTTATTTGTATGGCAATAAATATTATTATGATATTTGCAGATAATTCAGAACTAAAAATATTTAAAACTAAAAAAATGTTGAACTATAAAATTTTATCAAGATATTAGTTTAGTTGTTTGCTAAGATAACTTCCTTAACTTCATAGATAAGCAATAGCGGTGGAATAATGTATAGAGTTAGAAAAATATCTCTAAGCAGTTTTTTCTGAATTTAAATTTTCTAAGTCATTAAATAAAATGTATTATGATATTTATCTACAGTCAAGGAACGTTGGGTCATATCTGCTAATTCGAAATAAATTATTTATAAAAAAAAACTATATTTCTTGATATTTAAAAAAGATACTAACAATAAATAATATCTGTACAGAAAGAATATTATAAAAATATATAAAAAAAATAGTGAAGAAAAATGCATTTAATTTAAAAACACCAATTAAAAACTCTACCTCTATTCTTTCAAACTGCTCATTTTTAAGCAAATGGATAGATATTATCGCTAATAATCTGATGAATAAGAACAGCATAAAAAAAAGTAAGAAAAAACGCTAAAAAAAAAATACTAATAATAAAAATCAAAGGATGTAAAGAATTTACGAATTTAAAAATGTGTTAAATTTAAAGGTAAATAATTAAAAATTTCTAAAAAGAAATGAAGAAACTTTTAATTTTCGAAATAAATAAAATAGTAGATATCATCGTTAATTTTTGATGAAGTGAAATGTTAAAACAGGTATTTACATCCTTTTTGAAATTTTTAACAAGTTTAAAAAAAATGCATATCTTTCATATATATATATATATACATATCTTTTAATTAAAAACAAATGATTAAAAATTATGCATCATCATATTTTTCTGATGAATTATAACAGGAACTCTGTTGAATTCAAAATATGACAAAAATTCCAGTAAAAAAATTGAGGGAAAAAAATGTTTAATTAAAAATAATCTCTTAAAAATACTAACTTTGGAAGCAATATGAAATGATTTATATATCATCGTTACTTTCTGATTAATTAGAATTTTATTAAAAAAAGGACGTGCAAAACTAATAAATCTAGGGATGTAAAGAAGGTAATCGAAATAAAAATTTGTTTAAACTTAAAAATAAATTATTACAATCTATCGCTTCTGAAAAATATATTTAATTTAAAAGCATGAATTAAAAACTCTACCTCTACTCTTTCTAAACGTTACTCTCCTCTTTCTAATTTTTTAAGCAAATGTATAGATATCAATGCAATATTCTGATAAATACGAACAGCATAAAAATTAAAACATCCACTTAAAGAAAAAAAAATCCAAGGACGTAAAGTAATTAAGAATTTAAAAAATATGTATAATTTAAAAGTTAATGATTAAAATCTAATGATCTAATTTTCGAAGTAAGTGAAAAAGTAACTATCATCGTTAATTTCTGATAAATTGGAATGTTAAAAAAATAATAATCCAAGGATATAAATAAATTAGAAAAATTTAAATGAAACTACTTCATATCTCCGTATTTTTCTAATGAATTATATTAGAAAATCTGTTGAATTAGAATAAAAATCCAAGTAAAAAAAAAAAATGAGAAAATATTACCCATGTTTAATTAAAAAATAAATAATTAAAAGCTTCATCTTTTAAAAAAGGTTATCTTTGGAACTTTGAAAGAAATATGAAATGGTAGACATCATCGTTATTGTCGGGTTAATTAGAATATATATATATATATATATATAGGGATGCAAAGAAGATAAAAAATCAAAATTTGTTTAACTTAAAAATAAAAGATTAAAATCTCCATCCGTTCTAAAAAAATGCATTTAATTTGAAAACATCTACTAAAAACTCTACCTCTACATCGTTGTATTTTTCCCATCAATTATAAAAGAAATTCTGTTGAAGTAGAATAAAAATCGAAATATATCAAAAAAAAAAAAAAAATTAAAAATACCTCAATTTTAATTTAAAAAAATAATTAAAAACCTCAATTAAAAAAAAAAAAAAAATTGCTAGTTTTCGAGCAATATGAGATGATAGACATCATTGTTACTTTCAGATTAATTAGAATTAAAAAAGACGTGCAAAATAAATTTAAGGATGTAAAGAAGTCGAAAAAAATCAAAAAAGTTAAATGCTTAAAATTTGTTAACTTATTAAATGGTGAAATAATCATGTCTGATGATAAAGTATTGAAACATTTGTTCAAAATGCCTATATTGATAAAATAAATGATTAAAAAAATCTATCCCCCTTTCTTTCTGAAAAAAACTAACTATCCAAGTAAATGGAATCTTAAATATCAACCTTTACTTTTGGATGAATGTGAAAAGTATAAAAAGTGCAAAATCTGATTAAAAAAATTTTTAAAAAATGTTTAATTTAAAAAAAAATGAATAGGAACTCTATCCCAACTCTTTCTAAAACAGAAACGCTAAGTTTCTAAACAAATGAAACGGCAGATATCATCGTTACTTAACGATAAATGGAGAGCAACATGAAAAGTACCGGCTCTCAGAGCATGGGCCATAATTAAAAAAATATAAAAAGTAAAGAAAAAGACGTGTAAAACAAATCTAGGAATGTAAAGAAGTTAAAAAATCGAAAAAAAAATTTGTTTAACTTAATAAATGATTACAAACTCTATCTATTCCCTTTCTGAATCAACTTTTAATTTGAATTAATGAGAAAAACATACGAAATATGATATAAAAAAAAGTACGAAAATATGATATAAAAAATTCCAAAAATGTTTAATTTGAAAAATAAATGCTTAGGAACTCTATCTCTACTTTCTAAAAAAAAAGAAACGCTAAGTTTCTAAACAAATGAACCGGTAGGTATAATCGTTACTTAACGATAAATGAAATAACAAGATGAAAAGTAACAGCTCTCTAAGCATGGGCCATAATTAAAATAGTATAAAAAGTAAAAGACTTGTAAAACTAATCTAGGGATGTAAAAAGTTAAAAAATCGGGGAAAAATGTTTAACTTGAAAATAAATGATTAAAATCTCTTATCCCTTCCCTTTTCCAGAAAGAAATACTAACTATCTAGGTTTGGTTTGTTTACTCCACAGTTTAAAGTGGACTCCGAACCACTACAAACATCGATGGTATCCGCCGGGTACTAACTATCTAAGCAAACGAAATCTTATCAACGTTTACTTTTGTATATGAGAAAAACGTACGAAATATAATATTTTCGTATTTTATTTTTTAATGATAAAAATTTTTTTGAAAAAATGTTTCATTTGAAAAAGTAAATGATTTGAAACTCTATATCTACTTTCTAAAAAAGAAACACTAAGTTTCAAAACAAATGAAACGGCAGATATGATCGTTACTGAACGATAAATGAGAGAGAGCAACATGAAAAGCACCGGCTCTCCGCGCATGGGCCATAAATCGCCCTTCCATACGAGCCGAGAGCGCAATAACTTGTGCAAGCTGGAAGATAATTACGCAACGATGAACCGAGATAAATACTCACGGCTTGAAAGAGAGGAAGGATTGAAAACAAACATTCCCAGAAAACCGTTGCTTATAGTTCGTTCACTGTTTGGTGCAGTCCCTCGCACTCTAATAAATTGCATTTTTTCCTCTCTTTCCCTTGAGAATGACCAGCACCAAGGGTGATGACCAACAACTGTTGCTACACACTACATTTGGGAATTTGGAAATTGAGATAAATGTTTTTAGAAGACATGTATTATATTGAGACTTGAATTATATGAAACCCTTTGATTTCGTAAAACATGTACACTGAAATACCAAATCAATCATTGTGTGTTTGTATAGATCAATATCTTGATCTATACACATACATTGCTATATTTCGTTCGATCTAATAAATATAAATGGGATGCTTTATGATAAACATAGCGGCAGAAAAATGAGTTTATAAAAAAACTTATGCTGGAACAAATATTTCAATATTATATCATCAGACATGATAATTTCAACATTTAAAAATACATAAATAAGTACAAGCAACACTTATTTGTCCTAAAATGCCAGACTTGTTAACTTCTTTGAAAATAACTTTATAAAAATATTATGCTTCTTAAACAAATGTTTCAATACTATATCATCAGATATGATTATTTCCACCATTTAAAAAGTATTTATGTATTGCAAGTACACGCAACAGTTATTTGTCCTACAATACTCGACTCATTAACGTGGCAACTAAAGTGCAGGAAGGCTCCATGCCAAATCTGTTGGTGGTGTCCGTTGCATGCAATGCTTTCAGAAACAAGGAGATACAATAACAATAGTGACAATGCATGTTAAATGGGTTTTATCAATCAGTCAGCCTGGCGTCAATTTTCCAGGTTTTCTCTATTTATTATGTAAATGCTGCGCATTTTACCCCTAAAAGTCAAGATGGAATGCAATACCGTATCCTCATCGTCCGTTAGTGGGCTATTCGTGGCATACAACTGGAATACAAGGACCATTATATATGCATATACATACATATATACACATAAGCACATGCATATACACACACACACATGCATATACATACACACCCTCACACCCATATACATATGTATACACATGCACTCACACACGTACACTGTGCACACATATACACATATATACAAATACACACACTCACACACTATTAATGCAGTAAGTTGTTCGATGAAGGAAATATCAAGAAATAACATAGATTATAATAGTTAATTACTAACAATAAAATAATGATCACGATGAATAAAATAAAATTTCATTTTTTTGCATTATTTTTAGGACATCATGATAAAATTTCGTTGAAAAAAATCGATCTTTATACAACATCGAATAAAGAAAATACTAATGATCCATACTGATTTTTAATACTTTATGTATTTACCTTTACCTTTATTTATAATTTTAAGTTAGTTTAAAATAAATAAAATAACACATATTACTTTAGATATTTTAAGTTATTTATTTATAAGTTATGTTACTTTTTTATGTTGCGTTAAGGTAAACTCTTTTAAACACATTCTGCTTTCGATTGATTTTAGAGTAATTAATCAGTTTTGGGAGAAATTCTAATTTTTAAATCAGAACTAAAAATATGCCTTTAAATAAAGTTGTAATTTAATAATTAGTAGATAATAATTTAGTTTATAGTTTTAATTCTTAACCCCAAATGAATGTCCTATACATTTTATTAACCTGCTCAGGGACCCTGCTCACTATGTGCAAGTGAAATGAATCGAAGATTGTATTTTTATCGTTAAAAGATTGTATTAGGTGTTGAAATACTGAAAGTATTATTATTATTTGTTGCCATCAAGTCAAGTCAAAGAACAAAAAAATTTTTCTAAAAACTTCATGGGGTCTTTCTTTATCTTGAAGATCTAATGTATCCTATTTTGAAAATTTCTTGTAATTACTATCAACAACCCATGGCAATAAAAATTTGACTTTCATTGTGACAAGAAATTGAATTTTTGTCATAATGCATATATACTTGCACTAATTGTTCAGTTTGGGAGGTGAAAAAGAACATTTTTTCTTAGCAATAATGACGATAATGATAATAATAATTATCTATATAATACATATAATACAGATGTAGGAAGTATTACATCTATAGTATATTATCATACTATATAATTTACAATAGTGGAAATAATACATTTTATACTACATAGGTTGAATAATAAGATAAAAGAATTTTATATTTAGCCATGTAGTATAAAATGCATTCCTACATATGTATTATCTTTGTATTATAAAGATCGTCATTATTATTATGATGATCTTTATAATAATATTAGTAGACGCCGATAACAATTTAATATAATATCTACTAATTTTACAAAAAGAAAATTTTTTGATTTATAGTGATTTAAAAGTATCAATTAATCCGGATATCTATTTCATAGACGTCTATATAGATTACCGATATCGATTATAGATATCTATATATGGATGTTAAATTGTTTTATGTCGAATATAAGAAATATAGCTGATTATTTAAAATAAATAAAAATAATAAATACTCCATTATATATATATATATAAATTATAATTAAATAATAATTTAATAATTAAATAATAATTAATAATTTAATAATAATTAATAAATTTAGCACATAACTTACATATACGCATATTTTTTTATTTTAATACAAAAATATAATTCATTAGACTTTATGATAAAAAAAAAAATCATATTTTAATAGTGATTTCTAATTTTAAAATTAAGCTAAAATTTTTAAATTAAACTAATTAAAAGCAATATCTCATAAAAATGCATTAAGTTAAGAGAAAGTAAAATGCAATATGGTTACAAATTATCCTGGTTATTTCTTGATAACAGTTTATTCCAACAAAAAAAAAGTATCATCAGAAATAATTGCCTTGATGAGAAAGTAGTCAACCCACATGTTGAATTTTCTATACATGCCACGTGTCAATAGAAATTGAACATAGTATATAAGGAATACAAATCAGAAAAATTTAAGGTAGACAAAAAATGAAACCTAGACATGGCTCACTTTTGATAATATACAAATCAGAGTTACTTGCTTTACAGCAACGAGTTTATTTATTTAATTATTTAATTTTAAATAAACAAAAAGTAACAACAACCAAATTATATTTCTTTCTTCATTTATTTTAAAAATTAAGCACAAAATCAATCGACTTGATTATGGTTACTTTCTAGACATTTGAATAAAACTTTTTCACACTGAAATAAAAAAAAAAATTTTAAGAACTGTTATAACATTACTTCGTATTTTTAGTAGACTTCAAGAATCAGAATATAGAATTAAGCTAATGCTATTTTAAAAATTATTTTCATGATAATAAAATGTAGATTAATAATCAAAATTTATTACTTTCTAATATTAAAAAATTTCTTTTTTTTTTAAGTAAAATAATTCAGCACAGAAAACATGCACGGAGTCTTTCGACAATTTTTTTTTTTTTTTTTTTTTTTTGTCAATTTATAAAACGAAATGAAACATTATTTATTTGTTATTTTTCTTTATATTACATCATTATTACTTAAAAAAAAAAAAAAAAAACTTAATTAAGTTCCAATAAATTTTAATAAGTGCTATTCTTAAAAATCACTTTTTAAGATTTATAATTAAGGAAACCAACAGAATAGAACCATATTCTACAAAACAGTTCAAAAGTGTGTATTAAGAAAATAATATATTAAATTTAAAAAAAAATGAAATTTAAAATATAATTAACTAGAGGTTATCTTTAACAAATTATTATTTTTCTATTTAAGAAAATATTTTAAAGTGCAATTTATATAAAATGTATGGCAATTAATTAACAAAATAATTAAAAATACTGTATTAAGTGAAATAAAAGTTTCAAATAGAAAATACGGAATGAGTTAAAGTGGAGAAATACAGTTCAACAGCCTGATTCAACGTTTTCTTTAATTAGGTGAGATAGAGAATGATATTTTCAAAATGCAGTTAAGTTTTGTACAAAAAATACTTTAAAACAGAAGCTAACTTTTAGATGGAATATAAAAAATTTAAAAATTGAATTTAAAAAACTAATACTTTGATTTACATTCAATTATGATTTGCACTTTAAAAATGAGAAATGCAGTTCAACAATTTGACTCTACGTTTTGTTTTAATTAGAAATGATAGTGTGGTATTTTCACAATATTCTTTACAGTTAAGTAAGCTTATAAAAATTATCTTAGATTGACAATGAAAGGAGATTTTATAGAAGCTATTCTATTATTAAGAAAAAGTGAAATTTAATGTATTACATACGAGAAATTTTTTTTTTTCTTCTCGTCTTAAGCTATTCTTATAATACTTTGGTACTGCTATTTTTTGTAAGCAAATTTAGAATACAAGGAATTTAGAATACAATAAAAAAAAAAAAATCATTTAAATTTAAATTAATTAAAAATTATTTTCATTTAAATTTGAATAGCTTAAACCGCTAATGGTATGTTTTATATTTTTTATTATAATAACAAAATCTATTGAAATTAAAAAAAAAAAATTAGTTTCTCAATATTTATTTTTAATAAGGGAACTTATTTTACTTTAATTTAATGTCACTAAATCATACCAATCTAGTAAACAAATAAAAAAAAATCACAAATATAAACATGCATAACGAAGAAAATAATTAATTAAATTAACCAAAATATAAAACACTATTTATCAAATAATTCCTAATCAAACAAAGAGAAAAAAAAAAAAAAAGAAAACTATATATAAAAAAAAAAATTAAAAACTCTATTAAATAAAACTTAATCTTACCATTATCAACCAAAAATGTCCAACCTATTATTTCGAGAAACCAACAGATTTCAAACAGTCCGAACTGCTACATAAATTACCAGTCGAACTAAGTACGGCATCTCCTTAAACGTCGGCTCATCCTCTTTGCCACGTGTTATGCAGAGAAGTCGTAACCTTCTAAGGGCAG
>BPLR01009502.1:0-64615 GCA_021605095.1 Caerostris extrusa | reverse complement strand
TTTCTACGTATTGCTTATAGTATTCTATTCTACCAGAAAAACAATTTAATTTAAAACAGTTGTACATTTACAACAATTACTTTTTACACCCACGCAACGCTTTTGTATTCGCGACAATTTGAGATTATTATAATTATTAGTATTATTTTCGCGTACAATTTGAACCGCGCTCAATCCGCGTTTTTTAAGAACGTTTCTGAATTGTCGCATTTTACAAAAGCAAGTAAAATATACACTCATGCGATACATTTATAGCAATGGCTAGCTAGAAATATATTTAGTAGAATTGGTTGATGCATCAACTGGTGATCAATATCTTGTCAAATACTGAACAATAGTCCATCCTTAACCCATTAATCAGAAAAAGTATTGAAATTTGAATAAAATTGTTGAAATAAAATCTCTTTAATGGTGTTAAACTGAAACATGATTTTGAAGAAAACGATTCTTTAATAAACATAATAATGCATCATAAAATCAATACATAATAATGAATAATTTTTAAAAATATTTATTTAATTGTTATCATAAAATATATGGATATTGTTTTCGTGAGAGTGGATCAGCCACCTGGACCACTTTCAACGTTCCTTATTGGTCTATTTTTTAAAAATTTCCGCAATAAACTATTCTTATTGGTTTATTTAAATTTCTTCCTCGTGCATTTTTATAAAATCGTTTGGAATTTTTTTATTTATTTAATCTGTTTTCTTTTTTTTTCAGTTTTTAATGATAATTGATAAACATAATTTATTTCCTGAATATGATTTATTGATACATTTTCTTGCTTTGTATATTTAAGATTAATGATTTGTTTATTTTAGTTAATTCTTTTTTAAATTAATTCTTTTTCCTGGGAAACATAATTCAACTTCATTAATTTTATAATTATTTATTTGAATTTAAATTGAAATGCAATTACTCACAAAATATTTAAAATAAATCGTAGCTACGATGACAGAAAACATGATTTCACAGATTTTAAACTAACTCCATATTATTTATTATAGATTATTACCATATTATTAAATATTTCTATCTAAATGAGCACATTAAACAATAATTAATATAAACTCGATAACATATACAACCAACTTAAAACGATCTGTACTAAGGTTAGAAAACAAATTCACGTGGAAATTGTTTATCCATGTTTGAATTGAATTTTAGATTTAATTTTAGTTCGAAAGAATAATTTTGAACTAATTTCAAATAAATGGGAAAGAAAATTCAAAATGCATATTAAATAGATCAACTGTTAATGCATCTTATTAAAAATTGCCTCCTATGGAAGCTTTCTCTTTTAGACCTAATTACTTCGATTATGGATGCTTAAAATTGGAAGACGAAGCTTTAGTACATCTATTTCGATGATATAACAAAAAGAATTCTATTTTTTATTGGTTAAGATTTATAAATATCTTTCATTTTCAAAATGCTACTTTTAATGACTTCAACTTGCGATTGATATTGACAATTCATCATCAGAATACTTCAATTTCCAAAAAGTAATTTCCAACATCCTTTTCAGGATTGATTGCAAGTTGATCTTCGTCCATAATTTTTCTCTCAAAAGAATTAAACAAAATCAACTATTCCATCGAAGACATGTTCTAATACTACATTTAAAACATCTGCAAGTTCAAAGCTACTGGGGGTAACATTTAGAGAGTTTAAAGTTCAAGACGAACACTGTTTAACAAGAAAAACATTCACACACACAGACGACATTTACAAACAAATCGAAAAGCTGCCATATTCACTGATTTTCATCAGTCGGAATTTTCTTTAGCAGAACGCCATTCCGATATTAATAGAGAATTAGAACTTCGAAAATATGTAATCTGTTCTGCTTCGAAGGATACATTTAATTTGTTTCCAAAATGTTTTCAGTAATTAAAAAAAAAAACAATATTTCAATCAGCATTGAAATTCTAAGGTTTATTTACAATGCCTTCATGTCACAATATTATATATATGAAAATATTGACTGATGAATCAATATAATGTCCAGAAATAATGTAATAAAGACAAACATTTTCAATTTCTTTTCTTTCTGTTCTTTTTTTTTTTTTTTTTAATCAGATAAGCATGCTTAATATTTTTGGCTAATTTACTGAGCATTAGAAATCACATGTCTAAATGAAGATTTATACAAACATTGTCTTCTTTCAGTAACTTCAGTTCATGTAAAACCAGCTGCTCAATTCAGCTGAAGCTATTGACATTTCTTCTTTAAAATATTTTCTTAAACACATCAGTATTAAATTTTTTATTAATCAAGAAACAGTGCAATCAGGAGAGTGACTCTTACGTTCCCAATTATGATTTAAAAGTCCGCGCATAATTTTAATTTGATTTATAATTCAATTTTAATATTTTTCGTTTATATGTTTATTATTGTAAGATAATATTATATTTGTAAATATATTATGGGCAATTTTCCTTGTTTTAACTGTATTTGCCCTGTCATATCGGAGATGAAGCCCCCCAGGAGCTAAATAGTTGCAAAAGAATACGTCAACTGTCAAAATATTGACTCATGAATCAATATAATGTCACTGACAAAAATTTACAGTTTCTTTTTTTTCTCTCTCTTTTTATACAAACAACTGAAGATTTATACAAACATTCCCTTCTTTCAGTAACTGCAGTCCATGTAAAAACCAGCTGCTCAATTCAGCTGCAGGAAAAATATTTAAGTATTTCCCATGATGATACATTTTTTATCATATCATGGCTATTAAGGAGGATCGAAAAACACTTTATTTTTGGTTTCTCTGTTTTTACTTCGGATTGGCGTTCTGCAAGAACATTGATTATCGATATAATATAATGTATATACTTATATACATACATTGATAACATATATATATTCATTAATATGTAAACAGATGCTGAACAAAAGATGTTGACTTTGATCACTTCAACTAGTGCATCCATAACGAGTGATAAGACATTGGACTTTCATCCTATGCTATGCTGCTAGCTAGTTTGTTTTGTGCTTTTTTTTTTTTTTTTTTTTTTGCTTTTTGTTGTTGTTTTGTCACAGATGAACAGCATTCAGAGGAGTGGCCGTTGTTTTGTAAGATGTAAGTTCGAGATCTTAGTTGATGAGATTCAATTGAGTGGCAACACATTAGTTGCAGTTAACAAATTTGACTGTTTTTATTTTAATACTTTAAAAAAATATTAAAGATCAAAACGTCTAGACACAAAGGTCTCAAATATATATATTAAAAATTTAGGATATTATAAAAATTGAATTTAGGAATATCTGTGCAGAACTTTCACAATTCTATTAACCTAATTTATTAGGATTTATTCGTATACTCTTTAAATTCGATTAAATCTATATTGTTTTCAAATAAATTTGTATTTTTTTTATAATCGAATATACTTATTATAAATTCTTTTCAATCTTACATGATTTTTGGTAATTAATGTTAAAATTTATGTAAAGTATACATGACAAGTAAGTTTTCCAACGAAGATTATTGATAAGCATACAATAAAATAACCGTTTATGTTTAGTTTAATAGATTGAAAAATATCAAAATATTTCTAGAATTTTATAAATTTCTATGCTACATAACGATTGAATTTCGATAAAGATCCTAAATAATTCGATTTTTAAAAGTTTATTGAAAAATATTTTGCTAAAGTTACAAAAAAAAAAAGTGATTTACATAATTTTTAGAAAACAGACTTAAAATTAAATAAAAAAGTAATTAAACATATTTATTAATGTTTGTTGGAATATAATTTAATTTAATTTATTACAAGATCGTTTGGTTGGGTGTAAAAAAGATTTGTTTTCTTATTCTTGCAAATTTAATTATTTTGCCATTTAATTCAAATTTTTTTTTACCAAGAGGACATTTAAAAAATTCTCAGTTGAATGCTGTTTCATCCAAAAACCTTCCATTAAATACAAAGCTCGCGTCACTCTATTCGAAAACACATCCTGATCATCCGCACTTCGTTTGATTGAACAAGAACTGTTCTTCGAGAACTGCTCTTATCAGGAACAGTTATTGCACGTCACAACTGCGAACTGCTACTCGAGAGATGCGCGGAGAGCTGCGCTAAAGGACGATATGCGTATAAAGCGGTGCACAGGTAACATGGAGGAATGGAAAACAGCTGCACATAAAGGCATACGCTGTGCTCCGCCGGGCATTGTAACGAAAGCGTCGATTACGCAAACTGCTTTGCATTTGTTTTTGCAAGTTTTACAACAATCATATGCTATAGAGTCGGTGTTGGGTTTAAACTGTCAACGGGACGACCTAGGAGCATAGTGAGGTAGGAAGATGATAAATTACTCAATGTACTACTAGACACCTGGACAGTACTAATCCTTCGCTACTTGTTTATTAATATTTTTACAAAGGATACTAAGTACTGATATTGGTAAAACAAAAAGGATATTTGTTTTTTTGAAACACTAATAATTTTTCAAGTTAGTGTTTTGTTTAACTTCACAGGTAAAGACAGAAAATTAATTAAAATATTAAAATATGTAAATAAGTACAAACAATCAACTCATATTTATTGTGTGAACAAATTTTGTCAATAATTTTTATTGCATAAAGATAGTTGTACTATTAAATAATTGTTTAGATCAGGGTGGCCGACCCAAAAGATCTTGCTAGCCACTTTGAAAATGCATCATAACTTCGCGGGCCGCATATATTTTATGTATCCCCATATTAGATTTACATGACAGATCCACATATTAGATTTACATATATCCCCATATTAGATGACCCACTATAGACATTTTTATATTCATATTGCAACCTTTTATATTAGATGTTCCAAGATGAGCGAGCATCATGAGTTCGGAGAATGTAAGTTAATTATTCTGTGAACACATAAATAAAAATATCCGTCCTATATTCGCAAGAATAATATTATTTTAAAAATCAAAGTTAATTTTCTCATAATTTCGACCGTTAATTTTTGAATATAGGGGGCACATATATTGTATTTTTTAATACATTGGTTTTTACTGCTTTGGCCATTATAAAATAAATATATTTTGTAAAAGTGTGATAAATCTCACGGGCCGGAAAAATGTTCAAAAGCGGGCAACGGGTTGGCCACCCCTGGTTTAGATATATTTTAATACATAATTGCCTATAAGAAATTTTTTTTAAAGATTTCAAAACCAGTTTTACAATAAATGAACTTTTATTACGTATTGCTATTTTATCGTACACTTATATGAAGGATTTGTCAGATCAAAAATATGTTACAATATTTTAATTAAAAATTACTTAATTGCAGTCTGGATAATGTTTTGCTTTGAATAATTTTATTTGCATATTACTATATTAATATGCAGAACTCTTTTATTTGAAAAATATATTTATAAATAATTCCCTTATAAAATTTCAAATCACTTATTTGGTAATGCTAATGATTTGTTCACTTTATTTGTAAGAAATAATTTTTGAAATTTATAACCAACACAGGAATTAATTATGATTAGAAAAACAAGCTAACTAATTAAAATGAAAAAAAAAAAGCTACAAGTTTCTACAACACATCAAAACACTTTTATTACAATGGAAAGATTTGATGACACAAATAACATGAAATAACTTTTTACAGCTCTTGCAAAATTCAACTTAATCAATTTTATAAATTAACATTTTCCCCATAAAATGTGGCAAGGAAAAAAATAAAAACAAAACGTTGTGATATATGAAGGAAAAAAAATCGCTTTGATGTCTGCAGAATAAGTTATTTTTCCAGAAAGGTATTATTAATTGTAAGGTAAAATAACAAAAACACAATGATTCTCAAAACTGATTTGGCAAGAAAGTAAAAGAAAACAATTCTTCCAAATAAAAGCAGTTAATGTGGAAAAGAATCTACAACAACAACAGCAAAACCAAATACTTGAGTACGGTGTTTCCAAAACTAATTTTCTTCTTTTTATTTAACAAATCAAGAAAATGGTTCGCTGAAGAAAGTAATTAAGAATTGGACTCGGAACAACCTTTAAAGAATAGGGGTGAGTCAGTCAGCCATGGAAACAAACACCGCCCATAATCATTCTTAATTGAGTGAAACTTTTTTTCCTCAAAAAGTCGAACTTCAAACGAATCTAGCTGCTTCCAGAAATCACAGGGACGTAAAGATACATTTAATTGAAAATCAGAATCCATTTTTATTCTTTTCTGGAATTCAATGAAGACAGTTTTTATTAAAAGATCGAGAAATAAAAATGCAACCGAAGTTTCGTAGGTGCCCATTGTGGCTTTGCAGAAATTCGTGGATTATTTGAACTAATTAAATCATTCTACTGTGTTTGAATAAATTCAGTTAATAAAATTTAATGTGACGAGTGAGATTTCTTGGAGCAATCTTGTTGTTAAATTCACGTGATTTTAAACAAATCTTTGATTCATTCACCTGAAGGAATCAAAAATAATTCTGAATGATTAATTCAATATTTTACGTGACATTTTTCAGATTTATCTTAAAAATACAATTTATTTGGAAACGTCTATTGATTTGGCTTCACTTTTGTTCTTAGTTAATTTGGAAAGAATGATAACGAATAAATTATTTCATTTACTTCTTGGAATGTTTGTATTTTTAATATCTAGTCTTCAAATGTTTCATTTTGAAATGAAATTGATAGAATAACAATAAATTTTATAACACAAAAGTGTGCATTGAAAATTTTAAAAATCTGTAATTTTATAAGAGATTATTAATAATTTAAAAGAAAGTTTATTTTTGAAAAAACAATAATATTAATAATGAAATAGTTTTTGGTTTTTTTTATATATACATATATTCGATTTCTCTTTAAAGTTGATAAAGAGTTTTTTAAAAATAATTACTCAGCTTTGAAACCATAAGCAATCCTAATTAATTTGCAACTAGTTTTAAAATTAATTTGCAATAAGAAAGATTATTTTCGGTATCGTTCAGTAAACTATTTTATGCATAAAACCAAACATATAATATGAGAAATTAATTTGAAAAAAAAAGGAACTTAAAAGTTGCTATACTACAATTACTTGATAAAGAAAATAATAAAAAAGAAAAGCAAGGCTCGATTTTTTTTTAAACTAATTCAAAAAAAATGGATCTATCAAACGATAATCAAACGAAACCTGTGAAGAGAAACCAGACAGTCACTTGAAAAACTTGGAGGGAGTGGGAAGGGAAGAAGTCTTCTTAGGGAACTTGAGAGGAGGGAACTTAGAAGGAGGGAAGGGGCCTTCACTCGAAGAGGGTTCCGGGCATGTCTTGTCCCAGAGCCACCTTGGACAGCGTCACGTCGATCGGTTTCTCGGGGTCGTAAAGGGAAGGGGCTTGCAGGAAGATACCGCATGTGCCGACGATACAGGCGAATGTGAAGATGTAGAGAAACAGTCGGTCGATGACCATCGCTACGTACTTCCAATCCTCCTTGATCTGCAAAAACACACACAAATTAAACATCATGTACGCATACGCAATGGTTATATTGATATTGTTAAGTGTTAAAGCACTTAGAAAAATTACCACAGGACAACAGAAATCTACAAAATTCTGTGCTACTCAAGTTGCATCACAGAGAACACTCAAAGGATGGCATATCGGGGTTTGTACCGTCTTCTTCTATTCCTATCTAAAGGAAGATTTATCACAACACTCCCCGCAAGTACAACACACTATTGACGAGTCTGCTTGAAGTCGTTGAGGGCATGGCATATGGCGTCTTCTATTGTTCCGAATCATTGTCTGCAGGTTGCTTTGAGCAACCTGTTCTATTCGAATCAAATGGGGAGTGTAAATTCTACGGATTTATTACAACAATCTCAGCAAGTATAGCACAGTATTAACGAGTCTGTTTGAAGGAGTTGAATCAGGGGTTGCCCCATCCTCTTCTATTCGAATCTAATGGAAGGCCGTTAAGGCGTTGAACGTATGGGGGTGTGCACCATCCTTGTAATGGAAGTGTTCCATCATCTTCTATTCGAATCAAATGTGCACCATCCTCTTCTATTCGAATCAAATGGAAGTGTTCTTCTACGGATTTAACAACACTCCTTCAAGGTTCTGCTGAAGGAGTTTATTATGGCAATCCCGAATCAATGGAAGTGTTCTCTGGTTCTACGGATATACAACACTCCTTCAAGTACAGTAGTCTGTTTGAGGCGTTGAGTATCGTGTATTGACCATCCTCTTCTATTCGAATCTAATGGAAGTGTCTCTGGTTCTACGTGTATTTATTACAACACTCCCTTCAAAGGCAAGTATTAACTCTGTTTGAAGGAGTTGGAGTATCTTCTAATGGAAGTTTCTCTGGTTCTACGGATTTATGCCAACACTCCCTTCAAGTACCACAGTATGACGATGGCATATGGGGATCTGTATCATTCTCTTCTATTCGAATCAAATGGAAGTGTTCTCTGGTTCTACGGATTTATTACAACACTCCCTTTAAGTACAGCACAGTAATGACGAGTCTGTTTGAAGGCGTTGAGTATCGTGTATGGGAGTGTGCACCATCCTCTTTCTATTCGAATCTAATGGAAGTGTTCTCTGGTTCTACAGGTTTATTACAACAATCTCAAGGCGTTGCACAATATTCGACCACGCTGCTAAACCGTTGGTCCTATTTATTCATGTTTATATAGACAGCCGTGGTTTAGCATATCGGACACGGATTTATTACATTTCTATTTACACGGGATGGGTACCTTATTTGGATATATACTTCAACTATGATTTAATCTTGAAGAATCTAATGCCTATAAGTAGGTGTGAAGGCGTTGAATCGTTAATCCTCTTCTATTCGTAAATGGTAGGCTCTGGTTCTACGAATACTATCTAATGACTGCCAAATTGTGTGGTACAAAGAACAGTATTGATAGACGAAAATATTTTTACTGGCATAATAAAGTTTTCTTCTGTTTTGGTCTGTTGAATAAAAAGTTAAATCACTTATATGCGAAAATGGGGGGTGTTGTAATGATTTTTTTCTATTCAATTTCAAAATTAAAATTTGCACTTTTTATTCTTGCAATTAATGATATACGCATATACTTTTGATTGAAATTTTTGCCATCAGTTCTATATATTCATATGTATAGTACTAATTGCAAATTGAGTGCAGCGAATACTGGTAATAGCTTTCATTGCGCAAAATGGCTATGTTTCTAATTCACTCTTTGTCAGCTCTCTTTTATATATACATGCGAAATATATTATATGCGAATTGAAAGTAAATCTGTTTCTTTCAAAAAAAATGAGCTAGGTTATAAAAAGCGAGTGATTTGTTTTAAATATTAACCAATATCCTTGAATTGCATTTTATGGTCAAAATTATCCAGACATAACTTTGGAGAAATGAATCTGGATGTTCGTAATACAAATTGAGTAAGTGTTGTTTGTATAAGACTTGATTGTAGAAATATAATAATTTGTTGATATTATACATATGAGCTAATATAGATTGCCACCGGATACTGAAATATCAAATCACAGATTGCCATCTAACAGGAAAGCCTATCCACTCATGAAGGCTTCCCAATTGAATGCCATTCTGCCACATGAGATGGTACTAACCTCCTTTTGGGGGACAGAGTTCAGTGACTTCAAACGCGGCATGACTATCGGATTTTAATATGAAAAATCGATTCTTGAAATGCAGACATTGATACTCAAATCAGAGATGTAATTCTGAAATAGAGACGTCAAAGAAATAAAACTGCAGCTGCAAAAGAGATTGGTTGCATGAACTGATTGCAGGTGTAAAACCATGAAGTTATTGAAGGAAATCGTATTCCTTTGGTAGTTATCTCTCAAAAATGCATCGATTATTGTCTCTAGCGACTGTTCCAGATGAAATATCCCCATATGAAAGCGCAGCAGCTTGCAAATTAATCCAGCCCCTACTACAATCACTTCCAAGAGTTAATTGCAAAGGTAGCAAAGTCACTGCCAATAAACTGCAGAACAGTAGAAGTGATGATTCGCACTTCACAATTCGGTAGTCAGATTGACAATTCTGAGTTTGGCGGATGCTCAATTAGCGCTTCGCTATCGATTGCGTTGTGCTATCTGGCAGTTTAACGGTGGACGTATAAAGTGGCGGGTGCAATTTTGTGATTCGCATCTGGGTCCAGTTTTTTGGGGTTAGAAAAGGAACTCTAAAATGTATCTTGATATTCTGTACAACGCTACCTTTTAGCGATAATTAGAAGAAGTTTCCATTTGTTTTTTTGTCAGGAAACACTTTTGGTATATACGTTGAAGATTATGCAGAGTGGTTTGACAACAGGGGTTTTCAAAAACCAAATAGGCATTCATAGATACCGTATCTGAATTATATCGAGCATCTTTGAAAACGCAGATTATATATTTTATGACCACATCGCCCATTTTTCGTGGTCATATTCAAGAAAACCCTTGTAAATGGAGGAAAGGCAACTTCTGAAATGCAAACCTACCACACCAAATCATCATACCACCTACCAATATACCTGCAATTATATCGTCTGTAAATATATATGCAAATATTTGCAATGTACCATCTGAAAATATGCAACCATCTGCAAATTAATATCTATCATCTGCAAATATACCATCTACCAAATGTATCTGTAAATATACCATTTACTAAATCCATTTTCTCAGTTGAAAACGAAGCAAAAAACAGACATTAAATACTAATACTAATTTTATTATTATGTTCATACTATTAATTAAATACTATTATTAATTTTATTATTATGTTCCTGAGGCATCTCTAACTTTACAACAAGCCATGTATATATAACAAGATATTTTTGTCCATAGAGTTATCACAACTAGACTTTCGAACATGAATTAGTATTAACGAATTAAATTGTTTGAATTACACAATATATTTTAATTATCAACTTTCGATATCAAATATCATTTCTTGTAAAAATAAAAAAAATAATATATTATTGAATTATTTTTATGCGGCCTATTGATGGAGTGACTAGCGCTTTGGCGCTTTTTGCCAAAGGCTTCAGATTCGAGTCCTGGTGGTGTCATGGATGTTTATAGTGATTCGGAAGCCATTTTAAACCATAGGTCCCCATCTAATATAACTACTACTACTACATCGCACCGCATCACTGTACCTAGAGCTGAGTTGTCCCTATACAAGTTTGGAATGCCCCTCTATGTCATAGGAGACCGGGACCTACAGTTTAAAGTGGATTCAGAACCACTACAAACATCCATGGCCCCGACAGGATTCGAATCCGAAAACTGTGGCGCCAGAGCACTAGACACTCGACCATTCAGGCCCTATTCTATAATGACTGTAGAGTAGGATAGGGAGTAGGACTGAGAGCCCTACCACGTAAAAAGAAAATATCTCCTGTCTCGAAATTTATCAGTGGCAGATGGCCTTGGCCCCAATGAAGAAGAAGAATTATTTTTATATAAAGTAAATAGCAATATTTATGTAATGTATAAATTATGTGTTTTGTATAAGATACATACATAATTTATACATTACCTACATAAATACTGGTTTAATTAAGTCATCATATTTGGTTAAAAATGTTGCATATATTTCAAATAAAATACTTCAATAATTCATCTTTAAGGCTGCACATATAAAGCGATTTATGAAGTAAAAGGACAATCCAATTGCTTTGATCTTATATGTCTTTTAATCCGAGAATAAATATATTTATACCAAATTCCCGCC
This sequence comes from Caerostris extrusa, assembly GCA_021605095.1. Taxonomy (NCBI): domain Eukaryota; kingdom Metazoa; phylum Arthropoda; class Arachnida; order Araneae; family Araneidae; genus Caerostris; species Caerostris extrusa. The sequence goes on along the minus strand of BPLR01009502.1, from coordinate 52,905 downwards.
TGTAAAAAAAAGGCTTAAGTTTAAAAAAGAAAAATCCCCAGAGCTCCTCTCTCTACCATAAAAAATCCGTTTGTAATCTTCAAGGCCAGTCAGTATCAGAAAAAAAGAGTAAAATTTTAAAATGGAACTATCCAGACTCGTGGAAAACCCTATCTTTTCAAAGAGGTTATGCGATTTTCACACAAGACTTCTTCAGAAACCCTCCAGCAGGGACAAGAGATACCATCCTCCCTGGAGGGAAATGCAAATCTCATTGCCCGACATCCTCCCATAAAATTCGGCCCATTTCCTTCCAATTGAGTGATTGCGGCTCAGAAGAGGGAGTTAAAATGTAAAGCATTGCCCATTTGGCGGAGGACATCGGGTTCCATTTAGTGTCACAGTTAAGTGGAAAGCCAAGGATTCAAAATGACGACATTTAAATCGCTTAATTAAATGCTAGAGTTAATATACATAAAGAATTTAAACTGTCAATTTTATTCCGACAATTTAAAAAAAAACCAATAATCAATAGTTAGATTTTAGTGTAATCTTTTTCTCTATAAATGTATTCTTTATTCTGAGCGAGTATTACATTAACTCAATGTTTAACCGATGATCCATACAATCCATTAATTTGTAGTTATATAAACTTAGGCCCTACTTAGGTGCAATGATGGGCTCCCTAGGAAGAGAGAATTATAAATTCCTGGTGGACTTTGAGAAGATAATTGTCCTAGATTTGTGTTATATTGAGAGTAACATATTGAAGTCCAAATTTTTAGATCTAGATAATCTAGATCTACAATTTTTATTTACCTCTATTTATAAATTTAAAAAAAAAAAAGTTACAAATCTCAGCTATTTATTAAATGAATCAGCTCAAATCGTATATAAAGTATATATTTAGTATAATTGGCCTGAATGGCCAAGTGGCTAGCGCTCTGGCGCTCAGCACCACATGTTTCAGATTCTAGTCCCGGCGGTGTCATGGATGTTTGTAGTGGTTCGGAATCCTTTTTAAACCGTAGCTCCCGGTCAAACAGGATCGTACAGCGTTGTGGAGGTATTGTTACTCCACTTCCTTAGCTTCTCTTCAAGATACACGCACTTCCTGGGTAGTGCTAAGTGAGTAACGTCGGTGCAGCGCTTGCCTTAAGGTATTCTAGACAATTGTCTAAGTGTGCATTAGAACAAAAAAATTAAGTATGATAGTATGTATATAATATAGATAAAATATGTAGTAGTAGTTATATAAAAAGTATAATCGTATGTATATTTAATAATCAGCGCAAATCGAATTATGAAATCCTAGTGGAATTTTTGAAGATGATTGTCCTAAATTTGAGTTATAATGAGACTTTCAAATGTTTAGATTTACAGAATTTAGATCTAGGATTTTATTTACCTCTATTTAAAAAATTAAAAAATTATGAACATCAGCAGCTGTTTATTAAATTGGTGATCACAAATATTAATGAAACTGAACTAGATAAACACGATCAATTTTCCCACTGATAGCAATTTTCTTATCATCTAACCATTATTGTCAGTTAATACTTACTTCTTGGCGTCATTTTCATATTTGATTCGCCATATTCCTTCAATGGCGTGATCAGTGGAATCACTTAAGTTTCACTTTTTTATTTAGTCGCACTTTAGTTTGCGGCCTGATAGGCAATTGGCTAGACTTCTGGCCCTTGGTACCACATGCTTCAAGTTCAAATCTTGCCTGTGGCATGGATGTTTGTGAGTGGTTCGTAATCTACGCTAAACTGTAGGTCCCGATCTCATTAGATGAATGCAAAAAATGACCGTAGAGCTACGAACCAAATCAATGACTTAAGTTTATTGCTTGACTTCATTCCTAACATTTAACGCTGAGGTATACCTCATGAGTGAAAATAATAATGCAACTATCATGATGAAGTCGAGGTATATAGCCTATGCCTACCATTTTATGTGATTCTAGTTCAGCTAAGACGTAAAGGGAAACCATAACCTAATCCTCAGCTGCTCCGTCTATGTATATTTGACTTGTAGTTTAAAAGCAGCAAAATTTATTTTTAAAAAATGTATTTGTGTCAAACTATGCAATGTTAACTACCCACCCCCTCCACAAATAAATAAATGAATAAAAGAACATGTTGATGAAAAGGATAGGTACTACAAAACGAGAAATGAAAACCGGAATTCTAATAAAAAATTGCTAAAGAAATGTGCTTGGTGATAAGAATTTAGGATAAATACTTATCATATCACTACTTGGCTTAAAACTCTAAAAGTGAAGTAACTTATAGACATTATAATGTCTATACAATCGTGAATATACCTGTTTTCGTTCAATTCCTAACGTTAAATCAATGGGAGGGTGAAATCAAGGGGCACTTGAGCCGTACGACTACATCCTGAAATACTTGCAGTGAAAGAAATTAAAATGCAATAAAATATAACAAGAAGATAAGGGGAAGAGGAGCTTAAATAAAAAATTCGATTTGAAATCTGAAAGAGAACCGGTCTATTAGCTGGGATGGGGCTGGCAGAAGGCCAAAGCATCGGCTTGTAGGGTTTGTGGCTTTCATAAAATGAACGCAGTTATATGAGGCGATACATATAAATCATACCACACACAGGTGAAGAAGTATAAAGCATCATCAGGCGTTTTCAGTACTTGGGAGGGTGATCACCTGGAAATACAGCGTGCCTTTGGTATTCAAATTTTTAATTTGTCTTATCTTGAAAATTATCGTACTTTAAGAAAGTTAAACTCACTCACTACTTTAAGCAAATTATTCTGGCATATGAAAACCACAACGACCTAATAACAATATGCAAATAGTGTAATATTGCATCGATCTTGGTTTGCAAAATGAATTGAAGAATTTCATCAATTGCCAGGTTTATGAAAACAACGACCTATTAGCAATATGCAAATAATGTAATAAGCATAGATCATAGTTTTCAAAATGAATTGAAAAGAATTTAATCAGTTGCCAGGTATATGAAAACAACAATCTAATAACAATATGCAAATAATGTAATATAGCATAGATCATAGTTTGCAAAATGAATTGAAGAATTTAATCAGTTGCCAGGTATATGAAAAACAACAATCTAATCTAATAACAATATGCAAATAATGTTTAATATAGCATAGGCATTTAGTTTGCAAAATGAATTGAAGAATTTAATCAGTTGCCAGGTATATGAAAACAATAATCTAATAACAATATGCAAATAATGTAATATAGCATAGATCATAGTTTGCAAAATGAATTGAAGAATTTAATCAGTTGCCAGGTATATGAAAACAACAACCTAATAATAATATGCAAATAGTATAATATAGCATCGATCATGGTTTGCAAAATGTCAGTTGAAGAAGATTTTCTTCAGTTGTTGGTTTCAGATAATTGACGATTGAATTTATTAGTTTAATATACACACCATGAGTTTGAAAATGGCCGAGTGGCTGGTGCTCGGTTCCACAGGTTTCGAAAACGACAATCTAATAACGGTATGCAAATGGATGTTTGTAGTCGTTCGGAATCGACTTTAAATCGTAGGTCCCGGTCCTAATAGGATCGTAGAGCAGTTGCGGAGCATTGTTACTCCGCGTCCGTATCTTCAAGTACATGTGCCCCCTAGTAATGCGAAGCATGTAACGTCTGTGCTTGCTTGCCTTAAGGCATTGAAGACCAAGCTGTCTTCAAGTGTTTGCCAGCGGCATTAAAAAAAAAAAAAGTTACACACCATGCTTTATTTAAGTTAATTTTTTATGAATTTATAAAGTGAGAAGTATATGAGATTACGAGGTTTATCAATGTTATTTATTTTACTGTTTTTTGAAAAAAATATTCTTTTTTTTTTTTTCTCAAAATATTAAATGATCAATTAAGATGAGATTACGTAATATATTGAATGTCTTTTTCTTTAGAAATTTCCTTTTCTAATTCTTTTCAAAATCTTTTTAGTATACAGTTTACTTAACCAATTACACATATCATTAAAAAAATACATTTACATCTCAAGAAAAAAAAAAAAAACTTATCAAATTAAATTGTGATCTTTCTTGTATAAAACTATGATAGGTTATGTTGCTAGTATTTAGAAAAATCATATTTTCATTCTATTGTAGCATTTTTTCTTATGGCAATAGTTTTGATATTTCATTCCCAGGAGAGTGAAATGTATATTCTTTGAAAAGTACATAATAACAACCCATCACTCAAATTTCACATCAGACAAGCAGTGTTGTGGATAGTTATATTACATGCAATTAGTGTTTTATACTAACAAAAACAACCTATCAGTCAAATCTGATAGCAGATATTCGGTGTTATGTATAATGGGACTCATGAAATTAGCGATAATTTGTGCGACCTTCACAGGGCGAAACAATTACAGATTGAATATGTACTACACCATGAGTTGTTCCATCGTGATTGGTAAGGGACCATGAGCTGAGAAATGTCCACTCAATGAGAGTTGAGGGAAGATCTTGATGGATTTTTTCTTAAAAGAAGGTTTTTGGTAAAGAAAAAGAGAGTTCTGTGAAAAGTCGACCAGAAGTGTTGTTTTTCTTTTGCTCAGAAATGACTGACTGAATAGGCCGGAGTTTCCGCCTGTTTTCAAAGTGCATTTCTTTGTGGTATTGTGAATCAAACCGTGTGATAATTAGGTCTGTCGCAGACCATGCGTTTTGAAATTCTATGTAGACTCGAAAACTCTGAAAATCTTCGACCTAGGTGAACAGCACTTGTGATCAAATTTATAGTTTTAATTCTGAATATGTATAAATATAATGTTCGTAAATAAAATTTAAAGTGTTCCCATGAACCTGAAAATGAATCTATTCTTGAAACCGTTATAGGTCTAATATAGTCCGAGACGTTCGAATATCAATGGCATATATTGTTAAAACAAATTGCATTTCGCTAAATGTCAAATACCCCTACTATTAAAATAAACTACAAATATTATAATTTCAATATAACACTTCAAAATCTTAAAAAAATTATAACAAAAAAAAATATTAAGTGTATCCTCGAAAATATTACTTAAAACTTTGGATAACATTGTAATGTTTTAAGCACTCAAAATATCAGAAATATTATTATTAAATAGAGAAAGCAACAAAACAATACTTAGAATTTTAAGAAAGTACATGAAATATTTAACTTTTTTCCTTATAATTAGATAATATATTCAAAATTTCAAAAAAAAAAAAACAGTCTGAGTGTCTAATTTTAAAATAACTATTTTATATCTAACATAAAAAAATAATAAGGTATTTATATGTATACGCGATTAAAGAAATCGTGAAAACTTCTCTTTATTAAAAATATTACGATAATACTACTTAAAATATTACAGTTTTATTCTAAAGAAAGCAGTAATAAATCAAAACTAATTTAAATCAGTCTGCATGATAAATTTTAATATCTTCAAATGTAAAATTATAATAAGTTGGTATTTATTCATGACCCAGATACTATAAATATATACAACATGCATATGCATAAGAAAAAACATCTTTTATAGCCTTTTCTGGAACCAAAATCAAACAGAAAGCGAATAAAATAAATAAATAAACGAAGTTACGAAGTAGCGTGAAAAGTTATTCAAACATTTTTTGGCAACAGAAAAATGTTTTTCACCAGAAACTAGAAACGCCATTTTCTTAAAATATGTCGTCTGCTTTTTTTTTTATTTATTTATTTTGCGGTTAAGTTTTGAAGCGTTGAATTCTTTCATTTACAGAAAAAAAAAAAAATTGCATAAATAGTGAGAAAAATTCTTCTTTCTTATGTTCTTAAAGGAAATATATGACTGGAATTCTAGGAAAATTTATTTTTTAATGCAAATAAACACATATATTAAAAAAACTGGAAAAAGAGAGCGCAGTAAATAAATAAATATTTTTTTATTCCAAATTCGAACACTCGTTGATGATTTTGTTACTTCGTATTCTGTTACATACATCCTTTTTTTCACGATCTTTTAAGTTCTTTAGTTATCTATTGTTCAGATAATATTGGTTAAAGATAATACCCGTTTTTTATGAAAATGGATATTTGAATTTATTGTAACTATTACCATAATTCTAATAATAGTTCGCCAGATTCATGACCTCGAAACTTGTCGATTTTTTCCTTAAATTTATAAAGCAAGAAGATTTTAAGATGATTTAAAAGTAGTAAATTCAAACTTAATTAATAGTTTAATTAAATTTGATGCTAATTAAATATAAGAAATGATTTATTTAAAATATAATTCAAGTTTTATAAGGTAATTAAAACTTTGTTTTACAGCAATTGAAGATTAAAAGAAAATTAAATAAATTGAATATTTAATATTTTATATTCCTGTTTCACAACATTTTTTTTTTTTTTTTTTTTTTCTAATATCTAAATTTTAAAACCAGTCAATTTTCTTGTGTAAGGAAAATGAATTTTAAAAAGGAACTGAATCTTGTAACAATTGCTGGACTTTTGAACGCCTATATTATATATAACCATTTTATAAATAGACTAGCAGAATCCGGCATACGTTATCCTGCCAAAAAAAATGCATTGTAGAAAATTACATATCGCGAATATATTCTTCATGTTCCAATATATGTGCATACAAATTTTCATGGATATCGTTTGAACGGTATATAAGATGAAATGCTAAAAGTACCCTCTGGTGGCAAGTAACAATAGAGAGTTTTTGCATACAGTACGTTAGTTACCAATGAGGACGTCCGTTAGCTTTTTTCTAGCGCGCATGCTCATAGGAAACCTTATGTTTCTATGAGCATGCGCGCTAGGGAGAAAAAGCTAACGGACGTCCTACGGTAACTAACGTACGGTATGCAAAAACTCTCTAATAAAAGTGGATAGCGTGAAACTATTTTCCATACTGAATACATATTATTACCCATTTTTCATAGCGATGGGTTGAACGGTATAGCGATTGATATACTGCAGCACCCTCTGGTGGCGACTTACAACAAAAGAGGATATCACAAAAACATTATCCATATTTTGTCAAACAGACACACAAAATTTCATTTGAATCTGTCAAGCCGTTCAGGAGGAGGTTAGTGACAAACACATGTACAGAGGAACCCGATTGCAGCGCCCAGCTATGGGGCCCAATTGTGAATCTAAACCATCCAGGAATCCACTCAAACACACACACAAAATTTCATCAGTGTCAGTCCAGCCGTTTAGGAAGAGTTTAGTGACAAACACATGTGCAGAAGAATTATTTATATATATAGCCATTTTATAAATAGGTAAACAGATTTCAATTCTTACCTAAAAGTGGAGATACGAATTTCAGCAATATGAAATGATAAAACGCGATATGAAATGGCAAAAATTGATAAATTAGCTTTTTAATCATTTATTCAATGATATTAATTATACTGGCAATATAATATTATAAACGTTTAAACTTGAATATCTGTTGTGAAATAAAATAATAACAATTATTTGATGTAAGCACATTTCCAAAAGGTTTTAAGTATATATAATATTAGCTTTTACAGTTATTATTATAAACAGAATGGTGGATATGCTTTCAAGTGATAAAAAAGGATGTGCAAAATTATTTCCCATTTCGCGCATGCGCAATAGACCAGCTATTTGGACTTTTCTGTGAATTTATAATTTTTTTTTATAAAATGAAAGTAGATTTCTTAAGTTAATATTTTTTATGATTTTATTTATACCTTCATTTGATTATTTTTCATAAATCTTAAAAGCAAATATATTTGTTCTAAGCATTAAATGTCCAATGATAGTGTTTGAGTATATTCTAATTTATATGTTGTTTCATATAACAAAATTGGAACTCAATCCATTCACATCAAGCAACTTGCCAAATAATAATACAACAATAAATTCAGAATGACACACTAACAAAATATCAAGAACACATAAAAACATCATTATAACTAAAGCTTGACACTATCAAAACATTAAAAACATTTAAGAATTACACAAATAAAACCCTAAAAAATGAAATATATATAAAAATCTAAAAAGAGAAGTAAACGTGTGCTCAGGACATGAGATCCCTGGCCATCCATTACAATAGGCAAACATCTCCATATTGTAATTGGATAAATCAAGATCAGGACATACGAGTAAGTGCAGCTTATTCATAAAGTCTGCTGCACAGATAGGGCGTAGGCTATTAGTCAATATGCCTATTCTACTGAAGTGTTCTCCTTTACATAGTTATCATTTAACAGCAAATTTTCCTAATTTGATTTGCAATATAACCAGAAAGCTTTATATCTAAAAATTTTAAAATATCGTACACAAATCAGTCTTATATTTAGATATAATTGATATAGAAAACTATGATCATAAAATCAGTAGAAATTTAAGAAAATAGGTAATTTTCCATTATTAATCATGGATTAACATTAATAAATACATCAGAAAATCTTTATTTAATTGTGAAGATTATAGATTGTTGCATAGAATTTGAGTTTCTTTTTTTTCTGAAGTATCGCCAAAACTATTTCTGTTTTTATTGAGAAAAGCTAATTCTTAAAACTGTGGTATCTCAAAATCCTATTCAAGATAATTGATATAACTTTTGCATTGATTGTTGAATTTGATTTTAATGAAGATTATTAAGATCAGAGATACAAATTGTAGGCAAAAATTACGGCAGCATCAAAAGTTTATCTAATGAATTTAATTCGAAATTTTTAACATATAATACAAATAATTTAAACGAATAGAAAATTTGAATAACATTTATAATAATTACTATTTATAACTTAATAACTATTTATAACCTTTTTTTTTTATAGTTTTAACAATTTAATACTTGAATATAAAAGATAACGTCTATACGTGAACTTTAAGTGATATTTGAAAGGACTTATTATTTAACAAAGTGATTGAAATTCTTTATCCTAAACTTCAACAACAATGGGTTTAGTTGCATAAAAATATTTCCCCCTGAACTTTTCTGTAACCTTTCTGAAAGATTGGGGAAAGAATGTGTACAGAATATTCACAAGCGACGTTGAAAGATGTAGGAAAATAATAGAAGTTTGCCAACCCTACTACTGTCGCTTTTCGTTGAGCAACTCAAACAGACCAGAGCGCCCCCTTTACGAGAGCTTCGTCAACACTATCACGACACTTTGATGATCTATCTTCTCTTTTTATCTTCTTTTTTTTTTTTTCCTTCGGGTGAAAAAGAAAGTTCCGGATCAGAATTTCACTTTGACGGATGGCAATGGCTCGCAGCTCTGCTCTTTTTGAAGGTTTTTTTTATTCCATCGCTGTATTTACGACGAATAAAAGAATTCTATAAGCTGGGTGGGAAAAAAAGTGTTTGACTTTTTTTTTTTTTTTTCGCTTTGGCTTGCATATATTTTTTTGTTTTGTTTTCTTTTCACGTGCCACAGTGGCAAGAGAATTGAGCCAATGATCCCAGGTTAAAGTCATAAAAAGCAGCAATGTACAGTGTATAGAATTCGTAATGTTACAGTTTTTCTGGATAGTTTGTGTTCTGTTTACATTGAATTGATTTTAAAATTCTCTTGGCGATGTCGCGGTAGAAATAAAACATAAAAAGATTATAGAAATAAATTACAATTTTTAATATTATGTATTTTTTTTTTTTTTTTAAATTACTAGTGATTATTTAAAAAAAAATTATCATTCTTTATATACTTAGTGGGACCTGATGACCGAGTGACTAGCGTTCTGGCTTTCGGTGCTCCAGGTTTCGGGTTCGAATTCTGGCAGTGCCAAGATTGTTTATAGTGGTTCGAATTCACTTTGAACTGTAGGTCCCAGTCTAAAAATGACCGCAGAGCGTTGGGCGTAGAGCTAACAATCCTGCTCCGTAAAAATATAACAACTCCTGTCTAGAAATTTGCCAATAGGCAGACGGCCTTGACCCATTATGACGCTGTTGCGCCGCTGATGATGATGTTTTTAATGGTTTTTATTTCCAAACTTCTTATTTGTTACTTTGTTTGCACCTTACGCAATAAAGGTAAAACAAGAGTATGTTTTACTGTTTTTTTAATTAAAGAGAAAAGAAATAGAAATGAAAATCTTGTATTTTTATATTAGTATAGCGTATTAGAAAATTATCTTTGCACTTTTGTAATTTCATTAGAAAATAAAAATATGCAAAAATTTTTTTTTAATTTAACTGGGGAAACATTAAAGACTTTTTTTAATAATGTTTACAAATATTTTAAATATAAGCAGACATTAGTAGTACGCAACACATGTAGTGGTGATTTTTTTATGTTTGAATATTTTTTAGAAGATAGTTAATCAATATTGTTCACGAACCACCTGTTCGATACATCAACGAATAGACAAGTAGACAACTGAAATCGGCTAAATGTCCTTTGTTTCACAGAAACCTGTTGAACATACATCATAAGACATTACTATTACTGCTGCTACTACACCACACCACAGCACTGTGCCTAGACCTGAGTTGCCCTTTACAGTTTGTGAATGCTGCGGGTGAGAAGAAGTTTGATTGGGCTCTGTGACGCTCTACTGTCCTATGAGACCCGGACCTACGGCGTAAAGTGGATTCCGAACCACTAAAAACATACATACCCCCCCGGGACACGAACCCGAAACCTGTAGTACCGAGCGCCAGCCACTCAGCCAACAGGCCCATGTCATCATAAGACAGGCAACCTAAAAAAGACATTTTGTGAAAGGAAGTCGTCTGGTAATCTGTCCATCTAAAGTCATCATCGGCCAAATATGCCATTTATATACATCACGAACAGTCCACTAAAGGCATTCCGGGAAGATGTTTAGGGTAAGAGGCCGCATTTGTATGTTGCCTGAAGGAAATAAAAATAAAATAAAAAAAAACCCACTCAAACCAGGAAGCCTGACTATAGATGCTAGACGTTTTGTAGATATTATCACAGTCGCCATCGAGTCTCATTATTTCTTAAAACAGACTAAAACAATGCTGCTGGCGGATTCAAATCTCAGTCCTCCTTAAACACTAACAGTGCAAGTTGTATTTGGACGACGAGTCGGGCATGTAGGATTGTTAAAGTATCTTTTTCACATCCCATATAACGTAGTCAAAAGGGGTAAAAAGTCCAAGACTCGATATGCAGAGAACTATTAATTTCGCTTGCATTAAACGTGTTGTAAACATCGTCAAAAAATGTAATTTTAAAAATGTAATGATACTTTTTCAGAAATCCTGCGTTTTCATCACATTAGTGTTTAATCTTACAAATACTTTAACACAAAATTAGATTATAAAAATATCACGAACAGAAGTTTATCTTTATGTATATAATTCTTTGTACGTGTGTTTGTTACTGAACTCTTCCTAAACGGCTGGACCGATTTGGATGAAATTTTTTGTGTGTGTTTGAGTCAGTACCTGAATGGTTTTAATTCACAATTGATCCGGTAGGGGGTGATGAAATATATATATCTTTATATATATAATTATTATGTGCATGGGTTTTTCACTGAACTCACCTAAACGGCTGGACCGATTTGGATGAAATGTTTTGTGTGTGTTTAACAAAACATGCCATATATAATTTTCTACAAGGCTTTTTTTGGCAAGACAACGTATGCCGGGTTCTGCTAGTGATATGTAAAGTATAATTTGATCAATACACCTAAAAAACGCATGAGCCATCCTTTTTTCATTTTTTATTTTTTTTAAACAATTTTAGTTTTAAAATAAGAAAGAACTGACAAATTGAAGATTGATTAATAGTAACTTTTCTCTTACTGAAAATTATTTTATTTTTAGCTGTCGGAATTACATCTCCCGTTTTCAGTATAACCTCACCTACTTGAATTATGTTCAATTGTTCAAAACCACTGAATTAAGTAGTAGATGTATTGTAGCTCTTGCATATATTTTCTATTTATACAATAAATGGAAGTATAATTCCAAGCAGTAAAATTTCAATTTGAAACCACCACTACTTTGATTAAGCTTTCTAGATATCTTAATTAGGAGCATAAATAACTAAAAAAATATTTGGAATTAAATTAGTTTGACTTCATATTTAGGTGCAGTAGTAATAACAATTAAACATTGCTAATTATATGAACCATTTACCTGGCAAGAGAGAAAGTTTTTGTTCATGTTGATGGTGTGCCCTACACTGTACATACATGCTTTTTTTCAATGTGCCTATAAAAAGCTTGTAACTTAAATGAAACACTTGCTTGAATACTACATTGAAATACTTGTAGACCATACTGATGGATTGCTAATTGGATTTGATAGAAATGTTTTACCATACGGTCATTTTCTTACCATAAACTTGATATTCCATTATTCCCTACCCTTTATTATTCCATTGCCTCACGGGAGTTAACACCTACTTTAGGTATCTTCTTCTTCATTGGTACCCCATGGAGGCACCCCACCCCTTCTTCAGCTCCATGATGGCCCTACTGTCATATTAGAAAGTCATATATTTAAAGTGGATTCCAAACCACTACAATATCCGTGGCACGGCCTGGACTCGAATCTGAAACTTGTGACACCGAAGAAGTCACTTTGGGCATCACTGTTTTAAATTAATAATTTATAACCATCTTTTCTGCAAGATTTTAATTAACAAATATTTTAACAAAAACTATAAAAAATATCTTATATTTATCCTTTCTGTACATTAAATAAAAATTTCGTGTTTAAAAAAATTCTTAAGGGAAATTATCCAAAACCCATCTTAGTTTAATTATTCTTTTCTCTTCTATCCACCGATAAAATTCAAAAGTCAATTCTTTTAAATCCTTCCCATTTACCCTTCATAAAAAATGGCTAATATTCACTAACTGCCGAACTCTATCTCAATACGGCGATATAGAGTGTAAAACAAATATAGTTCCCTGGCAGTTTCCGACGAATACGAAGTGAAATGATCGATTCGTCTCCAAGAGAGTCCATTGCTGAATCTTTCATGAGGTTTCGGTCCACCGAGAAATAACGAAGCATTCCATTTATTCCTTTCCTTGTGTCCACAGAAAAGACGCGGCTCGGACATTCAAAGAAAACTTTTCTTTCTTTTTCTTTTTTTTATTCTTTTTATTCCTCTTCTTAGAATGGAAGAAAAGCTGAGTCTACAGTATGAAAATGCATTCTGGAACAGTTGCGAGGACTGATATCCATAAAATACGATGGTCATTCCAATGTCGTATGCAAAACAAGGAATTATAGTTGGACTGGCAATATGCCAAAAAGTCTTTTCGAAGGGATTCTGCTTTAAAAGTTTTAGAATGATTTCGAATTGTGTTTTATAAATGATAAGAGTAATAAAATAGGGTTGGGTGCAACTTTCTTAATTTCAAAGGAACATTTCGTTTATGGTTAGAGATGCAAAATTAATTCGTGAGCTATAAACTTTCGAATTCTTCAGGGTCTAAACGTAAAAATTCCCCAAAAGTAAACTTTCATAAAAATCTGAATACAGAAAATGAAAAGGAAAATTACATTCAGAATAATCTAATGTATTACTTTCACACGAACTGAGATTTAAAATGCTAAAAATAAAACTATTACCTTAGTTGCATTTTTAAATGATAAGATAATTTTTTTATTGCCATTGATATTACAAATCATCCTCAAAGGCATGTGCATAGTCCATTGCTAAAAATTTTATTATACGAAATAATTGTGTAAATAGAATATTAAATTAAGTACGCACACGCACACACACACACACACACACACATATATACATATACACAAGAGCAAAACATTATGACCACCTGCGAATAACGAGTTGGCCCACTTTTCGCCCGCAACACAGCTTCAACCCGCCTTGGTATGGATTAATACCATCACTTAATACCAGTTAAAGTCTTCTGATCACGGGCCTTCCATTAATCCAGGCGAGTTCATTGCAAAAATGTAAGGGTGGTCATAATGTTTTGGTGCTTTTGGGTATATAATTTAATTAAGATTCTATTTGGTTTAATTTTTAATGTTTTCATTTTTTCGGCACTGTGTGGTCAGTAAATCAAGAGTTTTTATTTCAAGCAAATTTTTTTCATCCAAAACCTAACAGTTTAAGTATTCCTTTCTTCTTTAAAAACTCATAAAAGGAAAATCTTCAAACTCAGAAGTCGATTCTTTTAAATCCTATTCTGTCCGTCCTCATAAAAATATGGCTGATCGTCACTAACTGCCGAATTCGATCTCAACACGGCGATATAGAGTGTACCAAATATAGTTCCATGGAAGTTTCCGATGAATACGAAGTGAAATGATCGATTCGTCTCCAAGAGTCCATTGCTGAATCTTTCATGAGGCTTCTGTCCACCGAGAAATAACGAAGCATTCCATTTATTCCTTTCCCTGTGTCCACAGAGAAGGTCCTCGACATTCAAAGAAAATTTTTCTTTTCTTTTCCTTTTATTCTTTTATTCTTTTCTTGGAATGGAAGAAATGCTGCAGTCTTCAGTATGAAAAATGCATTCTGGAAAGGTTGCAGAAGCTGATATCCATAAAATACGATGGTCATTCCAATGTCGTATGCAAAACGAATTATAGTCGGACTGGCAATATGCCAAGGTCTTTTCGAAGGGATTCTTGTCTTTAAAAAGTTTTAGAACGATTTCGAATTGTGTTTTATAAATGATAAGAGTAATAAAATAGGGTTGGGCCAACTTTCTTAATTCTAAAGAAATTTCGTTTATTGTTAGAGATGTAAAATTAATTTCGTGAGCTATAAACTTTAGAATTCTTCAGGGTCTAAACATAAAAATTCTCCCAAAAGTAAACTTGCATCAAAATCTAAATACAGAAAATAAATTCAAATTCTTTGTCGTGAAAGATTTATAAGGAAAATTACTTTCAGACCAATTCTAGTGTTTTACTTTCAAAGAACTGAGATTTAACATGCTAAAAATTAAACCATTACTTTCATTGCTTTTAAACTTTTTTACTTTCCAAATGTTAAAAAAATAATTGCTATTATTTGCATTGATATTACAAATAATCATAAAAAGCATGTACATAGAAAATTGCTCAAAATTTTAGACCAAATGTGTGTAAATAGAATATTTAATTTTGGCAAGCACACACACACACACACACACAAACACATATAATTTTACAACCACTTAAACACACACATTACACACTTTACACATCACGTGCCTTCACACATCTTCAAACACATCATTTCAAAATGCGCGTCATAATGTTTATGCTCACACTTGAGTGTATATATAATTTAATTAAGCATTCTATTTGGATTTAATTTTTTGTTTTAATTTTTCAGCACTGTGTGGTCAGTAAATAGAAGAGTTTTTATTTCTATCAAATTTTTTTTATCCAAAACCTAGCAGTTTAAACCTAGTATTCCTTTCTTCTTCTAAAAACTCATAAAAGGAAAATCTTCAAACTCAGAAGTCGATTCTTTTAAATCCTTCTCTTTCCCCCTCATAAAAAAATGGCTGATCTTCACTAACTGCCGAACTCGATCTCAACACAAGCGATATAGAGTGTAAAACAAATATAGTTCCCTGGAAGTCACCGATGAATACGAAGTGAAATGATCGATTCGTCTCCAAGAGAGTCCATTGCTGAATCTTTCATGAGGCTTCTGTCCACCGAGAAATAACGAAGCATTCCATTTATTCCTTTCCCTTGTGTCCACAGAGAAAACGTGGCTCGGACATTCAGAGAAAACTTTTTATTTCTTTTTTCTTTTTATTCTTTTTTTTTATTCTTCTTCTTGGAATGGAAGAAAAGCTGAGTCTTCAGTATGAAAATTGCATTCTGGAACGGTTACGAAGGCTGATGTCCATAAAATACGATGGTCATTCCAATGTCGTATGCAAAACAAGGAATTATAGTCGGACTGGCAATATGCCAAAAGTCTTTTTCGAATGGATTCTGCTTTTAAAAGTTTTAGAATGATTTCGAATTGTGTTTTATAAATGTTAAAAGTAATAAAATTTGGTTGGGTGCAACTTTCTTAATTTCAAAGCACGTTTCGTTTATTGTTGGAGATGTAAAACTAATTCCGTGAGCTATAAAAATTCGAATTCTGTAAAAGTCTAAACATAAAATTCTCCAAAAAGTAAACTTTCATCAAAATCTAAATGCAGAAAATAATTTCAAATTCTTTTTCGTGGGGGGAAGGAAAATTTCATTCAGAACCGTTTAGTGTTTTACTTTCAAACGAACTGAGATTTAACATAACATAAAACTATTACTTTATTACATTTTTAATAATAAAATAATTTTATTATTTGCATTGTTATTATAAATAATCATCAAAATCATGTACATTAACCATTGCTCAAAATTTTATTATATGAAATAATCGTGTAAATAGAATGATTAATTAAGTATTACACCTACATATATATATATACACTGAAATTTAATTAAGTCATGCTATATGGATTTAATTTTTAATGTTTTAACTTTTTCAGCACTGTGTAGTCAGCAAAAGAAGAGTTTTACCCAGAAAAGTTTTTCATCTTCTGGCAGGAATTTGATTATTTCTTTCTTTCTAACCGCCCATAAGAGGAAATCTTCAAACTCAGGTCATTTTTATAAATCCTTCCCCTTCCACTTCATAAAAATGGCTGATATTCACTAACTCGGAACTCCATCTCAACACAGCGTATAAAGAGTGAGAAACGAATCATTCCCTGGAAATTTCCGATGAAAACGAAGTGAAATCTTAAAAACCAATCATGTTAATTCTGTGGCCCGGCGAATTATTCAAAACCTAATCCATAAAAATCCTTCTTGTTCTGGACCGATAAAGTCCAAAATCTTCAAACTCAAGTCAATTCTTTTAAATCCTACTCTCAACAAAAAAATGGCTGATCTCCAGTACCGAACTCGGTCTCAACACAGCGATATAGAGTGTAAAGCAAATATAGTTCCCACACCATGAAAAAAAAAAATGAAATGATCGATTCGTCTTGAAGAGAGTCCATTGCTGAATCTTTCATGAGGCTTCTGTCCACCGAGAAATAACGAAGCATTCCATTTATTCCTTTCCCTGTGTCCACAGAGAATGTCTTCGGACATTCAGGCCAAACTTTTCTTTCTTTCCTTTTTATTCTTTTTATTATTCTTCTTGGAATAGAAGAAAAGTTGAGTCTTCAGTATAAAAATGCATTCTGGAACGGTTTCGAAGGCTGATATCCATAAAATACGATGGTCATTCCAATGTCGTATAGCAAAACAAGGAATTATAGTGGGACTGGCACTATGCCAACGTCTTTTCGAATGGAATTCTGCTTTTAAAAAGTTTTAGAATGATTTCGAATTGTGTTTTATAAATGCTAAGTGTAATAAAATAGGGTTGGGTGCAACTTTCCGGTTAATTTCAAAGCAAAGTTTTCGTGTATTGTTGGAGAAGTAAAATTAATTCCGTGAGCTATAAAAATTCGAATTCTACAAAGGCTAAACATAAAAATTCTTCGCAAAGTAAACTTTCGTCAAAATCTAAATGCAGAAATTGAATTTAAATTCTTTTTCGAAGGAAAATTTCATTCAGAACAGTTTAGTGTTTTACTTTCAAAGCTGAGATTTAACATCACAAGTTTAGTACTTTCATTAAATTCTTATTATTTGTATTGTTATTATAAATAATTATTAAAAAGAACATTTACATAAACCCTTGCTCAAAATTTTAAGATGCCATGAAATAATCGTGTAAATAGAATGGTTGATTACTATTGCTATTACTATTACTTTTATCATATATATATATAAGTAATAGTAATAGGAGAGTTTTATTTCTAGGATATCCTAGCTACCACAAATATCTTTGCTTCCTGAAATGTTCTTCCCAAAATATTCCCATTTCTCAATAAATAACTCTTAGGTAATGCTATTGCAATTATGCACTGTCAGTAAGGTAAGGGATTCCAACTTTAAATAAAGGGAATTTAGTTTCGTTCGAATCAGTGAATGTCAATTTTTACGACTATTTACTAATTACTGAAAATCAGTGAAGGGAGATTAGCAGTAGAGTCTTCTGAAAAAATAATTGTCAGCAGTTTTTTGTAATCTGGTGTCGTTCGTCGGACAGCTGATAGATGCAGTTATTCTGAATATTTTCTAGAATTATCACAATTTGAACTTTTCGCGAAAGAGGACTGTTCATGCTGCTAAAAATTGACTAAGTCCATGAAACAAAGAAACAAAATCATGTTATCAGGCATTGTCATTCAATATCAACCTTTGATTACCATAGCATATGCCAATCAATTCGTTAAGTTCCCACCAGAGTTCCTAAACTCATTGGATCCAGAGGGGTTCCGACCATATAGAATTTTTACTTATAGTAGTATTCCCAATGATATTACTATGTATCTTTGACCTAATCTTCCTAAACTCTGTATTGGCACATGAAAGAGTGTAAAACAGATGCTGGGTAAGGAGATTTTTTTTTCACATGCAAAAATGACAGTTATCTTTATGCCATAAAAGGGCTTCAACGAACTCCTTTAGCACTACCCAGGAGGCACATGCAGCTTCAAGATATGGTACGGACCCAAGCAACACTACCCTCGCAGAGCTCTACGATCCGGACCTAGGCCACTACCATCCATTCTATTCCACAACATTATTCCGAACCACTACAAAATTCATGGCACCACCGGGGACTCGAACCGAAACCTGTGGTAAAGAGCGCCAGGAGCTTTAGCGACTCGACCATCAGGCTCCTGATGGGTGAGGTGATTGAATCGACTATTTTAACAAGAAATTTTAAGATTTAAACGTTTTTTATTCCACGAATATCACTCTTTCCGACGTTTCTTTAAGATTAGTTTACTTTTAAGAGATAGAATTTTCTAGTTAGACTTACCTTCGCAATGTTAGTTACAAGTATCAGCCTATTAAGTACTATGGAGTGGGTTTATCACATAAAATAAGAAAAAAAATCATTTACGTAATTTTTTTTTTTCCACAACTTCAATTTTAAATGGATTAAAAAAAATTTAAGTAATGATCAAAGATTTCTTATCTAGTATCAGTTATAGCTAAGAAAGTAAAAGTCAACAATGATAAAAGATACTATTAACTGTTATTGATACAACATGAAATTGATTCTCTATTTGTGAATTGTAAGATTGAGAATAAATACCGAAATGTATGCAGAACCCCATATTAAAAGCAGTTACTTACCAAGGGTGAAGGATTATGGAGAATTTACATAGCAAATGTATCTCATTATCCGGTTAATGAGAATTAAATGAACTCATATTTAAACATGAGCTCAGATTTGAAGTATGATTTCTAATTATCATCTTACAAGAGTAAAGATAAATAAGGTGTCGTGAAAAATGACTTTATAATATAATTAAGAAAGCAGTAAATCTCTTTTGTTGATTATTCATCATGTTAAAAGATGACGCAGCATAAATTAACTTATGGAGCCTATAATTATATTGTTAACAAAATACAGACCCAATGAATGAAAAGCCTTAAATGCAAATGTCTTGCATTTATTATTCCCAAATTATGATTAACTAAATGAAATGAATAACGAACAACGATTAATTACTGCAAAACAATGATAATTAACTGTGACTTCAATACAAGAAAATCAGTTTTCAATATAAAGTTTGGTTTGTCGCTCTACGGTCATTTTTTTGCACACCTCGGTCTAATTAGACTAGGACCTTCAGTTTAACATGGATTCCAAACCACTAACAAACATTCATTTCCACCACAAGGATTTGAATTTGAAGACTATGGTACCAAGGACCAGAACGCAAACTAACTGGCTACCAGACCGCATCAAGATTAGCGGGTTTTAATAAAATTCATTATAGATCAAAACAATCTTATTAAAACAGAATATTTGGATATCTCTCTATATATTCTACTGCATTTGAAGAAAATTACTACAATTGTTTAATAGTGATTTTCAATTTTTATATCGTAATCTGATATTTTACTGTTTTCGAATAGGCATCATTGGCATCTATTATATTATCAAAAGGTTTCTGTTCTGGGAGTATGCCTGGTAACATGGAAAATAGCTCTTTCTTTATTTCATGGACATAATTCACTCTCTCAACCAGTTCAAATTGTGATAATAGAGAGTTTTTGCATACCTTATTTTTATAATACGGTATTTTTTTCTCCTTAGCGCGCATGCTCATAGGAAATTGCGCATGTGTATCTGTAATAATGTTTCCAATGAGCATGCGCGTTAGGGAGAAAAAATACCGTATTTTAAAGTACGGTATGCAAAAACTCTTTAATTTTGGAAAAACAGCCAGATAAGTTGCAGCTATCAGCAACGGATATACCGACGAACGATACCAAATTACACAAATCTGATGACAGTTTTATTTTTGTCAGAAGACTCTACTACTAATCTACCATCTCTGATTGGCAGTAAATAGTTGAATAGTAGTAAAAATTGACAAATTCACTGATGAGAGCAAAACTACATTCCCTCTGTTTAAAGTTAGAAAGAAATATCTCTTACCTTACTGACCCTGCACAACTACAAACCCATTACCTAATACACTCATGTCCATAAATTAAGGATAATAAAGTTCAGGCAAAGAAAGAGACAGAAGCAAAACAAATTTGACTTATTTGTAAAGTCTATTTATTAAACAATAGGTAAAGAGCAAAAAAGATGCTATATGTTTGACGTAATTAATAAAAATTGCGATTTTTACTCCCTGGAGCAAATTTAAAAAAGAACCTATTTACAAAAAACACTATAACATGGTTAGTATGATGGTTAATATGGAGTATGTCTCCGGACGATGCAATACAGGCCTTGCAACGCCTAGGCATGCTGAGTATCAAATTATCAATCTGATCTTGGGGAATATTACACCACTCATCAAGCAATGCCCTCCCGAAGTTCCGGTTGACAGGGGAGGGGGTTGACGGGCTGCAATTCGTCGGCCAATGCATATCCCACACATGCTCTATTGATTCAAGTCCGGCGAGTATGCTGGGCAATCCATACGGTTGATATCCTCAATTGAAGGCATTCGTCTACAATGTCTGCACGGTGAGGACGGGCGTTGTCATCCATAAACAGAAATTCAGCACCCATGGCACCCCGAAACAAAAGGTACATGTTGTTCCAGAATGACATCCCGATAGATGTGGCCTGTCATCGTTACACTCTGAACATGCAGATCAGTTCTGGAACCAAGAATAATTCCTCCCAAACCCATCCTGTACCACCGTAACGGTCTCCTTCAATGGTGTTCTCTTGGTGGTAACGGGTACCTGGCGCTCTCCATATGAAAGTCCGGCGAGAATCAGACTGCAAACTAAATCTGGACTCGTCGGAAAACATCACACAAGACCACTGTTGCGGTGTCCACAATGCATTCTCTACTCCAGGATAATCGCAGGCGACAGTTAGTTGCGTAAGTGGAACACATCTGACAGGCCTACGAGCATATAGACCAATGTGCCCTAAGCGTCTGTACACGGTCTGCCTTGAAACTGTCGTACCGGTAGCTGAAGAGAGCTGACGAGACTCTGATGCTGTGCTCCGTCTGTTTCTTTTGGCAAGTAACTGCTAAATACCGGTCCTCATTCGGCGTTGTAACTCGGGGGCGACCTGTGCTGTAACATCTACTCACATTACTATGATCTTGGAATTGTTGCCAAAGCCTGGAGATGACACTCTGGGCGATTCCAAGTTCCTCGGATACTTCCAGCTGGGTACGTCCACATTCCAGTCGTCCGATAATTCTACCACGTAAAAAATCATCCAAATGCTTCCTTTGTGCCATATCTATGCGGTTATTGCACTGAAAGGCTTTTGAAGCGCTTGTGAACAATTTTACTTCTTTGCCACCATTCCTTATATGCCCCTCTCTTACACTCTCGTCATTGTGACGTACTATCCGCGCCATCTGGTGGTTTCCTGTAATTTGCATATTCTTCTTCAAGATGTGTGTGATAATTCTACAGGTGAAATTTTTATTTAGAGTTCAATTTCTGTGTGATTCTGAATTATCCTTAATTTATGGACATGAGTGTATTATTTATAGAAAGGGAATATTTGGGAAATATTATTTTTGAATATTTTGGGAAGAATATTTGTGGCAATTTTTTTTTCCTAAAAATAAAACTCTCCTATTTACTGAACCCGCAATGGTAAAAATTAGAACATTAAAAATCAAATTTATGTATATATAATTTAATTAAACATTCTATTTACGCATTTATTACCTGAAATCCTAAGACTTTTATCTGGTTTAGGAAGAGGATTTTTAATAATTGCTTATGATATCAATACTATAACAATAACTATTTTATTATCATTTAAAAATTTAATGAAAGTAATAATTTTATTTTTAGCTTGTTAAATCTCAGTTCGTTTGAAAGTAAAATAGATTGTTCTGAATGTAATTTTACTAGTAAAAATTTTGTAAATTTGCAGTAATTTTAGCAATTAGTAATTTTATAAATTGTAGTAAATTTTACTAGAATACTAATAAAAAATGAAAAATTCACTGAAATAAAACTACATTCCCTCTATTTAATGTTGGAAAGAAACATTCCTTAACTTACTGACTCTGCATAGCTACAATCCCATTACTTAAGAGTTATTTATTTAGAAAGGGGGAAAATATAATTTACATGTGTTTTTATTTGCTTATTTTTTATTAATAAATATATGCATATTAATACAAAAAATAAGAATCAAGCCAAAAGAAAAAAGAGGCCAAACGAGGATGAAGCACTAATTCTAATACTGGATACAATCATCGACTTACATTTATTTAATTTTCATGAATTGGGGTAGGTAAAACTCATCTTCCTGTGAGCCTTCCAAAGCTCATCTTCCTGTGAGCTTTAAGGTATTTTTGTGATACCAAACGACAACTCATCCCATTTTAGGTCGAAATAATTAGACACCTTTTACGAGGTCAAGCTGCAATGCGGGGTAAAACAGAGGCTTCCAAAACGTACAAGGTGAATCCAATAGTCATGAAACCCTTTAAAATTTGATCTTTCTAAAAGCAATAATAAAGAGACGTCGTTTACACATTAGGGACAGAAATTAAACTTTTTTTCTGTCTTTCAAATGATAAAAATTAACTATTAAATAATTCATTTTTTGTCGATCAGATGAGGATATCTTATGAGTTACATAATATAATACGTTAGATAGATAAATGTTTAATACGTCCTCCGTCATTCATTGACACCGTTGTCAACATAGATACACATCAGCAAGAGGCACAATGCCATTTACAGTATTGCTGATGGCATAGCATATCCCCATTTCCGGAATGTGGCAGCGTTCAATGCTGCCAACGACGCTGATTTTTCAAAGTGCTCTTTTAACTTTAAGTGACTATACAAAGGTGTGAGATCTGAAGATATGGATAGACGTGCATGCAAAGGATCAATTGAGGACATGGTTTGATTTGTCACTCTATGGTCTTTTTTGCACACTAAGGTTAATAAGACCAGTGATAATTTGTTTAAAGTGAATTTCGAACCATTAACAAATATCCTTCACACCGCCAAGTAGGAGGGCATGATTCTCCCGAATGTTGAACGTACCAGACACTTACAGGCGCAGTTAAATGCGAGTGCTCAATTCGAGGGCGCTTTCTTCATGTGTAGAACATGCTTATAAAGAGAAGGAACGGTAACTATTTATCAACTGTCTCAATAATGATGTTGCCATCTAAAGAGGATATTATACAATGCCTGACAAATAGTCTGTATCTTAATAACAGCCTCTGTTGATAACAAAAGGAACTATTGTAGCATTAATTTTTTTTTATCATTTGAAGGGAAAAATACCTGTTTCATTTTCGTTCAATCTTTGTTCAAGTATGGTTATCCTGTTACCCCCGACCTTGAACTTTGTGACTCTTCTTTATAGGTATAATTGAGTTAAAAAGTGTATCTTAAAAACCAGCTGTGTTGTCGACACTGAAAGATGCATTCCGAGAACATGTGTATGTCATATCATCAGAAATGTTTACATAATTAAGTGAATAGTGTGGTGCCTCGTCTGGAAACTTCATCCTTATAAAAAAAACTTGCTTTATTTACGTTGCATTTATCTGGGCAAACGACGTTTTTCATTCTCTATCTAGATGTAAACATTCAGACGGTACTCTCAAGCCTTCAAGATCTAGTAGGAAGTCTTGGTTGGCAGCTAAAAGCAGTAATATATATCAAAGTAAGAAGAAGAAGAGAAAAAGGACTCACGCTCTCGAAGTCGTCCTTGTTGTCGATGTGTTGGGCGATGAACATGGCGTTGTGGATGGCTCTCTCTATCTGTCGGGGCAGCCTCTTCTCGATGATTCCGGGACTCGACTCCAGGTCCGGGATCACCAGCTCCTCGGACATCCGGCGAGACACTCCGTCGTACTGTTGGCAACCTGTTCTTTGATGTAACCTGCTCGCAAAAGAGGATACATTTACAACATACGTGGTTGTATACCAGTGTATGTTTATTGACAGGTACGCTTACTAATAGGTATGTTTATTGATGTTTAATGACAAGTAAGTTTACAGGTTAAGTTCACTGTGTCAAAGGCTGCTTAACATGGTGCCACGTGTGAAAACCATGTTTTAAACCAAGAGTTCATATTAGGAGGAAGAGAGAGAAGTACCTTCGTGCAGCGGGGGCGAAGCGGCGGCGGTGGTCTCAGTCTCGATCTTGTACTGGGGCGGCCTCATGAGGAGAATGCGGGGCAGCAGGCGGATGAAGATCCTCCTCACCCAGGGCGCCATCCGGTGGGTCGACGGAGACCGGAAGTGCACGTTCAGCACCGCGATCGTCACGATCACAGAAAGGGTTACCAGGATCATGGTGAACACCAGGTATTTGCCTGCTCAAAACACATCTTGTTTATCTCTTATTCTTATCAACTAAACTGTGAAGAGAGTAGGAAGGGGACTCACCTAGTAAAGGCATCGCGAGGGAGGTCAGAAGGAATTATTTCTGATAACACCAAGAAGAAAAACGTCAGTGACAGCAGGATGGAAACGCTAAGAGACACCTGTTGAGAAAAAGCATACAGTTAGGTTGCACTGCATTTTTAATACAGCGTAGATCATAATGATTGTCTTGATTACAAGTGAAAAGTACTTAGTTGTTAACAAATACGGAAAGAAAAAAAAAATTGAAAACGGTACAGATGAGTGTATCAAGTTTTGTTTAGTAGCTTAATGCCATTTCTTTTGGAGAAACGGACAACATCCAATACCGATGGTTGAACAAAGTTCTGTTTAGATGTTGAATGTGACTCCCTTTGGAGAAACGGACTACAGCCAATACAGATGGTTGAACAAAGTTCTGTTTAGATGTTTAATGTGACTCCCTTTGGAGAAACGGACTACAGCCAATGCAGATGGTTGAACAAAGTTCTGTTTAGATGTTGAATGTGACTCCCTTTGGAGAAACGGACAACATCCAATATAAATGGGTGAACAAAGTTTTGTTTAGCTACTTCATGTGATCCACTTTGGAAAAATGGATAACATCCAATACAAATGGTGGAACAAAACTTTGTTTGGCTGTTTAATATGACTCCCTTTGGCGAAATGGATAACATCCAATACAGATGTACGAACACAGTTTTATTTATCTGTTTGATGTGACTCAATTTGAAGATGCCGACAACTTCCAATTTAGATAGTGGTTACAAAGTTCTGTTTAGCTGCTTCATGTGACTCCCTTTGAGATGCGGACAACTTCCAATGCATATGGGTGAACAAAGTCTTATTTAGCCGTGTTACATGATTCTTTTTGGTGAAATGGAAAACAGTCAATACAGATGAACAAAATTTTGTTTAGCTGTTTAAGGCGATTATAATCTTTTTAAATGCGGACAATACCGACAATACATTCCAATACGGATAGAGGAACAAATTTCTGTTTAGATGATTAATGTAAAAATTAAAATCCTTTAGAAATAAGGACAACATCCAATATAGATGGAGGAACAAGGTTTTGTTTAGCTGTTTAATGCCATTTCTTTTTGGAGAACCGGACAACATCCCATACAGATGCAGGAAGAAACTTTTGTTTAGCTATTTAATGTGATCTCTTTGGGTAACAGACAACATCCATACAGATGCAGGAAGAAACTTTTGCTTAGCTGTTTAATGTGATCTCTTTGGAGTAACAGACAACATCCAATACAGATGCAGGAAGAAACTTTTGCTTAGCTGTTTAATGTGATCTCTTTGGAGTAACAGACAACATCAATACAGATGCAGGGAGAAACTTTTGCTTAGCTGTTTAATGTGATCTCTTTGGAGTAACAGACAACATTCAATACAGATGCAGGAAGAAACTTTTGCTTAGCTGTTTAATGAGACTCCCTTTTGAAGTACGGACAACATCCAATATAGATGAGTGAACGAAGTTTTGTTTCACTGATTCATGTGTCTCCCTGAGAAATGTACAGCATCCACTGCAGATGGAGGACAAAAAATTTGTTTGCCTGCTTCATATGAATATGTGACTCCCTTTGAAGATACTGACAACATCCAATTGTAGTCTGTTTTATACTGGGCATTGTAAAGTATATTCGTAGTCATTGATACTATTAAGTTCTCTATGCTCTCTTGAATCACTTACAATAAGAATTTTGTATGACAACCTTCTCATTTAATTTTAAATATTATGGAGGGTTACATTTGTAATTAATTTAAAAAAGGATCAATGTACCTATAGAATCTGTAAATTTAGAAATCTGAAATGAAAAAATAATCATTATCTTTATGTGTACACCTAGCACAAATTAAATCTTGCATTTTTCGCATTAATGTAAGTAATAAAATTTATTGTTATTTAATTGTTTTTGTGATTCGAAATAATACTCTCTAATAGCAATTTCATTCAAAATATAACATTATATTTTCCATTATATTTTTATGAACATATAGTAATCATATTATTCTGGAAAAAATACCATCTTCTAGTATTTGGGATCCAAAGGATTAAGAATTCCTGGTTTATTAGTAAAAGTGGTCCGTACAAAAAAAAAAGGGTTACAACTCTGTTTTATGTGTATAAGCTGTCCGTAGGGGAAAAAAAAAAAAATTTAATTCGCTTCTTACCTAAAAGGTGTCATGGGAAAAAATTTTTTTTGTTAACCCTAGTTTTATTTGTAAAAAGAGTCGGAGTAACAAAAAAAGTTTAATTCCTGTTTTACTTGTAAAAGTAATTCGTGGTACAAAAAACAAAAACTTCTATTAAGGTAGATTTCTTTTCTTTACTCTAAATGGGGTTCTAAAATAAAATTTAAAAATGTTAATGAACTTTACTTTACACTCTTAAGAGTTATTTGTTGTTACTAATTCCCCTGGGGCAGGAATGCCTACACTAGGTCCAGAAGTCTCCGTCGCAGGTGACCGATCCATGACTAAAGTTTAATATGCAGCTTCACTTTAGCGAACAACCACGAGGACTGAATATTGACTAAACCTCAAAACAACACTTTACGATCTTATGAGACTGGGATCTACGGTTTAAAGTGGAGTTAAAGTGGCAGACCAAACCACAGACTACTACTTATAAACAGCGGAGTCTCAGAGGCTGCATTGGAAATTTTTGCTAACATTGAAAATCATATAGACGTCATGACTTAAATAACCAAACATGGAAATTATACATCTTCCGCTTAACGGAAACCTTTTTGGAGCATTAATGCTGTTTGGCGACTTTTATGTGAAAAGAATAAAAGCAACCAGAAAAGTTAGTTGTTTGTAATAAAAGCTTTCTTTGAACGGGAAACTGACAACAAAAAAATAACTATATATATATATATTTTTTTATTTGGGCACATAAAAAAAATTATTTAATTAATTTTATTATTCAATTTTTTAATTTATTTGCAAAAGAAGTCAGCAACAAAAAATGTTAACTCCTATTATACCTTTAAGTCCGTGGAACAAAAAGGTCACGACCCTCTATTAAGGCTACAGTATACTCTGTTTAAAGAGGTGTTGAAACCAATTACCCAAGAACCCTTGCCCTATAGGATCCTGCCATTTTAGAGAGAGAAAAAGGATGATGTAGGGGTAGGGGTACCTTTTCCCCGGAGTCCGAGGGGCAGGTAGAAGACGAGGACGGAGAGCCCCGAGATGCCTACGCAGGGGATGATGAGGTTGACGGTGTAGAAGAGGGTCTTCCGGCGCAGGGTGATGTTGAAGGTGATGTCCGGTAGGGCTCCATGCAGCACGTGTAGTGTCGCACCCTCCTCTGGGCTGGCACCGCCATGATGTCCCACTCCACACTCAGGTAGAACTCGCTCAGGTCCATTCCGATGGGCACGGTGTCGTTGTTCTGGATCTCTTTCAGGTGCTTCAGGTCCACCTGCCAACACACATGATATATATATATATATATATATATATATCAATAAAACCATTTGCTCATAGCATCTAATGACCAAATGGGACATCTATTTTTATCACCATATTCTACTTGATTTATGTAGAACCACGTAACCATATAAATCCATATTGCCTTGTGAGCTAGAGTTTCTTAAAATTGTTTTTACTTTCAGTTTTGGGTTTGAGTGAAATACTAGCTTGTTGGAATACTTATTTATTTTGAAATGCTAATAAATTTAAATCAGAAACTCAAAAGTAACGAATTCTTTAGAAATACTTATTAGTAATAATAAAAAGAATAATATATAATGATAATAAGAATAACATATTTTGAATAATAATAATAATAAGAATGAATAAAGATAATAATATTTTGAATAATAATAATAATATTTTGAATAAAGATAATAATATTTTGAATAATAAGAATTACATTTAATAATTAAAATAACATTTTGTAGTGTGTGCAGATTGGGAACCACAGTGTAATTGGGTGTGGTTGGGCTGAGATACTTCAAGCACAGGTTGGTGAACTCACAGCTTTATTTACACATCATACACATACAATTAGAGACATACACTATTTAACACATTTAAAGACAGATAATAACACATTTGTGGAAAGACTCCACTTCTAATCAAAACCCGAAACTCGGGTAGGCAACAGGGTGTTTGAAATATAATTCCTCCCCAGGTGAGAGCCTGTAGGTCAACTAATGCCCTAAATATATTTCTTCTCGGGATGGGAAATTATAAGATAAAGGTTTCTAAAAACGGGAGCGCAGGTTGCGCTGTACTCCTTGTTCTCCGGGTGAGAGTCTCGAGACCTACTGACCAATTCTCTTGAAAACCAAAAAAAAGGGAGCTATTACCAGTGTGTAGGAGAAAGTACGATTACAATTTTAAATATTGTTGGTATTAATTCTTGGGTGATTGCGATTTCAGCAATATAAATTAGCAAACTGCTAGGATATTTATTTGTATCTTATTTATTCGGTTTAAATATGTATAGATATTTTCGATTATGGCGTAACAAACATCAAAGACAGAAAAAGATTTATTTGTGTTAAAATACTTATTGGACTTAAATAACAGCTTTGTAAATTGCTACCACCCGCCTTAAATAGCCTTAAAATGTTATTATACAAAAAAGGAGAAAACCAGGAGAACTGTATAATGCTGAAGACTTAATCATAGCTCTTTTATTTCCAGAAAAAAACCCTTACCAAATTAGCAGAACAAATACTTTCCACAATTTCACGGGCGCACTTTCCAAAGTTTTATATCTAACCCTATCACACATCCTGGCTAAGAATAAATCCTTTTATCTTAAAAAGTTTCCTCCATCGAGCTAGTATTTTCCGAAAATCCAAACCTGGATCAAAAGTTTGATGTCCTCTTCTTTTTATCGCTCCCTCCATCTAACATCCGGCCATTTTCCTTTGTTTCCGGACTATCCGGGTCACTCTGTCATCTCATTTGGATCCTTGTCTCGTTCTCGGACAATTTTAACTCTGTCTTTTCTGTCCTTTTCTTTTTTTATATCCCTTTTCCAACAGTGGGGCGACATCTTGTTTATTTTAATATACATCTCAAGACCGAAAGAGTTCTTCGTATAATGTTTACGCAGCTGTCATATTGCCCTTTGACCAGGAAGAATAAAATATTCCGGTTCCGTTTTGTTAGGTTTTAGAGCTTCTGAGCCGGAAGCAAATCTGCTTCACATTTTCTAAGCAAAAATTCTTTATTTATTCTTTGAAATAGTTTGGATAGTGTATGAGTTTCTCATATATTTTATTCTTTGTATAGAATTTAGTTTTTAGTTTATCCTAAAATAATTATTTTAAAAGTTATTATTTTAAAAGCCAACATTTTATTATTGTTATATTATACTATACAATATCAAATAACATTTATGTAGCTGTCATATTATGCCCTGATGAAGAAAAATTAAATATCCATATATTAGTTGAATTAATTTTTTTCTTAAACTTTCTTTTTTATTTCCTATGCATTATACGCAAAAATATTTTATTTGAATATTTTCGATATAATATGAGCTAATTCATATATTTTCAATCGCTTTTACAATTTTAGTTTAATTTTTCCTGTAGTTTGCAGGATGGGCAACCAGATTGTAACTGGGTATGGGTGGGGGAAATACTTGAGGAGCAGGCTGGATAACTCACAGACGTTTTTAGACGCTCACAAAACCCACACATACAATTTTAGGCATACAAAATTCAACACATTTAAAGATAGATAATTATTGATTCTTTTAAAGACTTAGTTATGCGCAGGATGAGCGAAATATACTCCCTCCCGGGTGATAGTCTCTAGGTCAAGTAATGTTCAAAATATTTTTCATCTCGAGATGAGAGAAAATAAACTAATGCATTTCTCAGTGGGAGAACAGGTTTGCGCTGTACTTTCTCTCGGGTGAGAGTCTCGAGGCTTATTGTCTATTGTTACTGAAAGCCCCAGGAGGCACTCTTGCTAGTGTTTAGGAGGCAGCATGATTACAATTTAAAATATTTTTAGTATTTCTTCTTGGGTCGTTGTGATTTCAGCATTATAAAGTAACAAACTTCTATGATATTTGTTTTTCTCATATTTATCCGCAATAAATAGGTATAGATATTTTCTATATTTCTTCTATTTTTCACGATTATGATAAAACAGGATAACATTAAACCCAGAAAAGTGTTTGTGTTACATTCATATCTGTGATATTACAATCATATTATTATTATATATTATCCTTATTATCATATTATTGCATATCTTATATTCATTTTTCTTAATCCTTCCTCTTTTTATTACAATTATATTTGTGTTAAAATACTTATTAAACTCCAATAAGTGCTTTGTAAGTGGCCACCCCCTCCGACCCCTAAAAAAATGCAATCTTAAAATATTGTAATAAAAAATGAGGATCGCACTTTATTTCAGGAGAATTTTATAATGCTGACAACTTAATCACAGCTCTTTTATTTCCAGAAAGAGCCTGCACCAAAATAACAGAACAAATCCGTTCCACAATTTCAAGGCAGCACTTTCCAAAGTTTTATATCTAACCAAATCGCACGTCCTGGCCAAGAATAAATCCTTTTTTATCCTAAAACTTTTCCTAAATCGAGCCTTTATTTTCCGAAAATCCAAACCTGGAACAAAAGTTTGATGTCCTCTTCTTTTTTATCCCTCCCTCCCTCTAACATCCGGCCATTCTCTTTTTTGTTTCCGGACTATCCGGGTCATCGGCCATCTCATTTGGATCTTGTCTCGTTCTCGTTTTGAAAGAGGACACGAGGACAATTTTAACTCTGTCCTTTTTTTTTTTTATCCCTCTTCCCACCGTGGGGCGACATCTTGTTTATTTTAATATATATCGCGGACCGAAAGAGTTCTTCAAGTAATGTTTACGCAGCTGTCATATTGCTCTTTGACCAGGAAGAATCAAATATATCGAATTCAGTTTTGTTTGTTTTTAGAGCTTCTTTTTTACAGCGCCAGGAGTAAATCTGCTTCACATTTTCAGCACAAAAAAATTGTTTTTTTGTTTTTCTTTTGAATAGCTTGGATAGAAATTGGTCTGTCATATATTTTCCTACGCTTTTAAGAATTTATTTTTAGTTTGCCCTTAAATTAGCAATTTAAAAGGTATTATTTTACGATACAACAGATTGATTTAAACATTACAGAATAATATTGTTGCAGCTGTCATATTATACCCAGATTAGGAAAAAAAAAAATATCCGTATATTTGCTTGTTTAAATTTTTTTCCTTTCTTAAGCCAGAAGTAAATTTGCTTCATATTTTTAACAAAAAGATAAATGTTTTTTATTTGAATAGTTTTGATAGAATATGAGTTAGTTCAGATAATTTTAATCGCATTTAAAAATTTATTTTGATTTGTCCTAAATTGTTTTTAAAGATCTAATTTTAAAAAAGCAATTTTTTTCTTTTTAGAATATTAAACAATTTCAAAAACAATATTTATGTGGCTGTCATATTTTATCCTGGCCAGCAAACATCAAATATCCTAGTTTCGTTTTGTTTGTTTATATATTCTGTTTTTTCTCGCGTCGGAAGTAAATCTGCCTCACATTTTCTAAAAAAAAAAAAAAAAGTCTTTATTTGTTTTTTTGAATAGTTTGAATAGAGAATGATTTTTTTTTCATATGTTTTCCTTCGCTGTTAGGAATTTAGTTTTAGTTTGTCAAAAATAAACATTTTAAAAGTTATTATTTCAACAAACAGCCCTTTTTATTATTATAATGTACTATACAATGTCAAATAATATTGATACAGCTGCCATATTACGCCCCCTGATGAAGAAAAATAAAATATCCATATATTAGTTTGGTTGAATTTTTTTTTTTTCTTAAGCCTTCTTTTCTTTTTTATATTTTATAAAAAATTATTTTTTTTTTGAATATTTTCGATAGAATACGAGTTAATTCATATATTTCCTATCGCATTTAAAATTTAGTTTAATTTGTCTTGCAGTATGCAGGTTAAACAATCAGATTGTAATTGAGTGTGACTGGATTGAGATACTTGAGGCACAAATTGGAGAACTCACAGCTTTATTGACACACGCGCAAACATCATACTCATACAATAAGAAACATGCAATGTTTAAAGCATTTAAAGACGATAATTATTCATTCGTGGAAGGATTCCACTTCTAAGCCGAAAATACGAAACTCACGTACGCGCAAGGTGCATGAATTATATTTCCTCTCCGGTTGAGAGTCTCTAGGTCATCTAATACGTCGGGAATTGCTAAATATATTTCCTCTTTGATGAGAAAGTATAAACTATACGTTTCTCGGCGGAGCGCATGTTGTGCTGTACTTGCTGTCGGGTGAGAGTCTCTAGGTCTACTGACCATTTCTGCCGAACACCAAAGGAAGAAGATCTTGCCAGTGTGTAGGAGGAAGCACGGTTACAATTTAAAAAAATTATTATATATTCTCGAGTCATTACTATTTCAGCATCATAAATTTTGGTAAGCTGCTATGATATTTGTTTTTACCAAATTTATCCGGCTTAAATACGTATAGATATTTTCTAAGCACACGATTATGACGTAAAAGGAAAACATCAAACCCAGAAAAGTGTTTGTGTCACAATCATATTTGTGATATTACAATCATATTGTCATTCTACATTATCATTATTATCATATTATTACATATTTTATATTCCTTCTTTCTTAATCCTTCCTCTTTTTTATTACAATCATATTTGTGTTACAATACTTATTGGACACCAATAAGTGCCTTGTATATGGCCACTCCCCTCCTGCAAAAAATACAACTTTAAAATATTCTAATCCAAAAATGAGAAAGGATGCAGGGCTCTTTCTGAAATAAAAGAGCCTTGCAAAAATAGCAGAACAAATTCGTTCCACAATTTCACGGGAGCACTATTAAAAGTTTTATATCGAACCAAATCACACATCCTGGCGAGGAATAAATCCTTTTATCTTAAAAATTGTCTTCCATCGAAGCGATATTTTCTGAAAATCTAAACCTGGATCAAAAGTTTGATGTCCTCTTCTTTTTTTTTTTTTTCATCTCTTCCCTCCCTCTGACATCCGGCCATTTTGTTTTTGTTCCCGGACTTTCCGGGACACTCGGCCATCTCATCTGGATCCTTGTCTCGTTCTCGTGCTTTGAAAGAGGACACGAGGACAATTTTAACTCTGTCTTTTCTGTCCTTTCCTTTTATTTATCCCTCTTCCAACCATGGATGACATCTTGTTTGTTTTAATATATCTCGGACCGGAAGTGTTCTTCGAATAATGTTTACGCAGCTGTCATATTGCCCTTTGACCAGGAAGAATCAAATATTCCGGTTAGGTTTTGTTTGTTTTTTATATCTTCTCTGCTTTTCTCTCGCAGAAATAAGTTTGCTCCACATTTTTCTAAACATAAAAATCTTTATTTGTTTTTCTTTGAATAGTTTGGATAGAGTATAAGTTTGTCATATATCTTCCTACGTTGTTAAGAATTTAGTTTTAGTTTGTGTTAAATAACTCTGACGCTCGGTACCACATGCATCGGGTTCAAATTGCCATGGGCGTTTGTAGTGGTTTGAATCCACATTAAATCGTAGGTCCCGGTTCTAACACGATCTTAGAGCGTCGCAGGGGCATTGTTACTCTCTGTCCGTAGCTTATCTTCAAACTACACGTACTCCCTGAGTAGTGCTAAGTGAGTAACGCCAGTTCAGCCTTTATGGCATAAAAGATCACGGTCTATTTGCCAGCTGCATTAGAAGAAAAAAATGTCTTAAATAAGCATTTTAAAAGTTATTATTTTTTAACAAACAACACTTTTTATTATACTGTATTAAACATTACAAAATAATAATTTATGCAACTGTCATATTATGGCTTGATTAGGGAAAAATAATGTATCCACATATTTGTTTGTTTTAATTTTTTGTTTCTTAAGCCAGAAATAAATTTGTTTGATATTTTATGAACAAAAAAAATACAAGTTTTTATTTGAAATGTTTTGATAGAATATTTTTTTATATTTTTATTCGCTTTTAAGAGTTCAGTCTAATTCGTACTGTATTGAGAAGGATGGGCAACCATATTCTAACTGGGTAGGGTTGAGTATAGTAGGGTTAGGTACTTGAGGAACAAATTGGAGAGCTCATGGTCTTATTTACACACGCGACACACATACGATTAGAGACATACATTATTTAATACATGTAAGGGGCCTGATGGCCGAATGGCTAGCGCTCTGGCGTTCGGTACCACAGGTATCGGGTTCAAATCCCTGCTTTGCCCATGGGTGTTGTAGTGGTTCGAATCCACTTTACGCAGTCGGTCCCGGTCCTAATAGATCGTAGAGCGCTGCGGTGCATTGTTACTCCGCGTCCGTGGCTTACCATCAAGTTACACGCGCCCCCTGGGTAATGCAAAGTGAGTAACATCGGCGCAGCCCTTATGGCGAAAGATCACGGTCTGTTTACCAGCTGCATTAGAAGGAAAAAAAATAATAACACATATATAATTATATATTCGTCAAAGGACTCCACATCTAAGCTAGAAATTCGGCTACGCGCGAGATGCACGAAATATATTTATTGTCCAGGTCAGAGACAATAAACTAAATATTTCTCGGCGGGAGAGCAGGTCGCTTGTAGTTGTACTCGGATGAGAGTCTTGAGGCGTACTGACAATTTTCCCCCTGAACGCTACAAGGGGCATTGCAGTGTGTAGAAAAAGCACGGTTATAATTTTTAATATTTATTTATTGGGTGGTTGCTAATTCAGCATTATAAATTAGCTAACTGCAATGATATTTGTTTTTGTCTTATGTACAGGTTCGGCTATAATAGGCATAGAAGTTATAGGTATTTCTAAGAACACGATTATTACGTAACCGGAAAACAGAGAATGGTTTATTTGTGTTAAAATACTTATTGGGCAGCTTTGTAAATGGTTGCCACTCCACCAAAATAATACAATCTTAAATTATTATAATAAAAAAAAAGTGAGAAACGCTCTTTATTTCAGGAGAATTTTATAATGCTGGCAACTTAATCACAGCTCTTATTTCCAGAAAGAGCCCTGCCAAAATAGCAGAACAAATACGTTCCACAATTTCAGGGGAGCACTTTCCAAAGTTTTATATCGAACCAAATCACGCATCCTGGCCAAGAATAAATCATTTTTATCTTAAAAATTCTCCTCCATCGAAGCGGCCTTTTCCGAAAATCCAAACCTGGATCAAAAGTTTGATGTCCTCTCTCTTTTTTTTTTCATCTCTTCCTCACTCCGACATCCGGCCATTTTCTTTTGTTTCCGGACTTTCCGGGTCACTCGGCCATCTCATTTGGATCCATGTGTCGTCCACATGCTTTGAAAGAGGACATGAGGACAATTTTAACTCAGTCTTTTCTGTCCTTTCCTTTTTGTTATCACCTCTTCCCACCGTGGATGACATCTTGTTTATTTTAATATATCTCGGACCAGAAGAGTTCTTCAAGTAATGTTTGCGCAGATGTCGTATCGCCCTTGACCAGGAAAAATCAAAGAGACCGGTTCAGTTTTGTTTGTTCTTTACATCTTCTGTTTTCTCTGGCGCCGGAAGTAAATCTGCTTCACATTTTTCTAAACAAAAATACTTTTATTTGTTTTTGTTTGAATAGTTTGTAAAGAGCATGAGTTTGTCATATGTTTTCCTTCGGGTTTAGCTTTTAGTTAATCAGAAAATAAACATTTTAAAAGTTATTATTTTGACAAACAACGCTTTTTTGTTTATATTGTATTAAAAATAACGTTTATGCAGTTGTCATATTATTCCATGATTAGAAAAATAAATTATCTTTATATTTGTTTGTTTTTTTTTAATTTTTTTTTTCTTTTTAATTAAGAAATAAATTCGTGTCATATTTTCTGAACAAAAAAATAAAGGTTTTTATTTGAATTGTTTTGATAGAGTGTGAGTTAATTCATATATTTTCAATCGTTTTTAAAAATTTAGTTTAATTTTTCATGTAGGTTGTGCAATTGAATTCTAATTGGGCATAGTTGGGTTGAGATACTTGAGGCACATATTGAAGAGCTCACAGTCTTATTTACTTAAGCACATACAATTAGAGACATGCATTATTAAACACATTTAAAAACAATTAATTATAGGTTCCTGGCAGGACTCCACTTCTAAGAAGAAACTGGGATGTGAGCAAGGTGCGCGAAATATACTTCCTCTCCGGGTGATAGTCTGTAGGTCAACTAATGCACTAAATATATTTCCCTCTAGGTATGAGAGACTATAAATTAAGCGTTTCTCAGTAGTAGAGCAAGTTGCACTGTATTTTCCTCTCTGGTGAGAGTCTCGAACCCTGCTGACCAATTGTCCTGAACGCCAAAGACGCTCGTGCTGATGTGTAGGAGGAAACGATGTTATAATTTTAAATACTTTGAATATTTATTCTTGTGTTGTTGTAATTTTAGTATTTTAAATTAACGAAGTGCTATGTTATTTGTTTTTGTCTTATTTATTCGGCTTCAACAGGTATAGATATTTTCTAACCTCACGATTATGATGTAACCGGAAAATATCAAACTCAAAAAAGCTTTATTTTGCAAGACTTATTGGATTCCAATAACAGCTTTATAAATTATCGCTCCCGCCCCGAAAAAAATACATTCTTAGAATATTTTAATAAAGAAAAAAGAGAATCGCACTTTATTTCAGCAGGATTTTATAATGCTGACAACTTAATCACAGCTCTATTATTTCCAGAAAGAGCCCTAACAAAATAGCAGAACAAATGCGTCCCACAATTTCAAGGCAGCACTTTCCAAAGTTTTATATCGAACCAAATCGCACATCCTGGCGAAGGATAAATCCTTTCATCTTAAAATTCTCCTCCATCGAGCCTGTATTTTCTGAAAATCCCAATCTGGATCAAAAGTTTGATGTTCTCTCTCTTTTTATTTATTTCCTCCCTCTGACATCCGGTCATTTTCCTTTGTTTCCGGACTTTCTGGGTCACTCGGCCATCTCCTCAGGATCCTTGTCGTTGTCATGCTTCGGAAGAGGACATGAGGTCAATTTTAACTCTGTCTTTCATGTCCTTTTCTTTATTTTTATCCCTCTTCCAACCGTGGGCGACATCTTGTTTATTTTAATATATGTCGGGCCGAAAGAGTTCTTCAAGTAATGTTTACGCTGCTGTCATATCGCCCTTTGATCAGGAAAAAATCAAATATTCCGGTTCAGTTTCGTTTATTTTTATAGCTTCTTGTTTTCTCTCGCCACGAAAGTAAATCTGCTTCATATTTTGTAAGCAAAAAAAATTCTTATTTGCTTTTCTTTGAACAGTTTGGATAGAGTATGAGTTTGTCATGTGTTTTAATTCGCTGTTAAGAATTTAGTTCTAAAATAAACATTTTAAAAGTTATTATTACCACTCTTTTATTATAGTGAATTATGCAATACCAAATAATATTTATGGAGTTGTCATATTTGCCCTGATTAGGAAAAAAAAAAATATTTATATATTTGCTTGTTTTAAATTTTTTTTTCTTTCTTAAGGCAGAAGTAAATCTGTTACATATTTTCTAAACAAAAAATTAATTTTATTTGAATAATTTTTGATAGAAGATGAGTGAATTCATATATTTTCAATCGCTTTTAAAAATTTAGTTTAATTTGTCCAGTAGTGTGCAGGATGGGCAACCAGAGGGTTCCTGGGTAAGGTCGGGTTGAGATACTAGAGGCACGGATTGGAAAGCTCACAGAATTATTTGCATACGCGCAAATACCACACACATACAATTAGAAAGAATATTTAATACATTTAAAGACAGATAATTAATGATTCGTGGAAGGAATCCACTTCTAAGCCGTAAACCCGAAATTCGGATACGCGCAGGATGCCTGAAATATATATTTCTACTCTTGATGAGAAACTATAAACTAAACATTTCTTAGCTGCAGCCCATATTGGGCTATATTTGCTCTCGGTTGAGAGTCTCGAGGCCTACAGATAATTAATTCTGAACATCCAAAGGGAAGTGTGTGTAGGAGGAAGCACGGTTACAATTTTAATTATTGTTAGCATCTATTCTAGGATCGTTGCGATTTCAGCATTATAAATTATTATTATCTTATTTTTTCGGTTTAAATATGTAGGTATATTTTCTAAACACACGATTATGACACGGAAAACATCAAACCCTGAAAAGTATTTGGGTTACAATACTTATTGGAATCTAATAAGTGATTTGTAAATGACCCCCCCCCCCCCAAAAAATACAATCTTAAAATATTGTAATAAAAAAAAAATGAGACATGCTCTTTATTTCAGGAGAATTTTTATAATGCTGACAACTTAATCACAGCTCTTTTTATTTCCAGAAAGAATCCGTACAAAAATAGCAGAACAAATACGTTCCACAATTTCACGGGAGTACTATTCCACGTTATATATCGAACCAAATCACTCATCCTGGCGAAGAATAAATTATTTCTATCTTAAAAAATTTTCCTCTATCGAACCGATAGTTTCTGAAAATCCAAACCTGGATCAAAAGTTTGAAGTCCTGTCTTCTTTTTTTTTTTTTCATCTCTTCCTCCCTCTCACATCCGGCCATTTTGTTTTGTTTCCGGACTTTCCGGAAGATATGCAAGTGTGTAGGAGAAAGCACGGTTGCAATTTTAAAAGTTTTTAATATTATTTATTCCTGAGTCTTTACAAATCCAGCATTTAAATTTGCAAACTGCTATGATATTTGTTTCTATCTTATTTACCCACCTTAAAAAGGGAAAGACATTTTCTAAGCACACTATTATGACGTAAAAGGAAAACATCAAACCCAGAACAGTATTTGTATTACAATCATATTTGTGATATTACAATCATATTATATTATCATATTGGCATATTATTACATATTTTTTATTCCTTCTTCTTTTAATATTTGTGTTACAATACAAATTGGACTCCAATAAGAGCTTTTTAATGGCCGCCCTCCTCAGCAAAAAAATTCAATCTTAATATATTTTAATCAAAAAAGGAGTCTTTATTTAACGCGAATTTTATAATGCTGACAACTTAATCACAGCTCTTTTATTTCCAGAAAGAGCCCTATCAAAATATCAGAACAAATATGTTCCACAATTTCACGGGAGCTCTTTCAAAGTCTTATATCGAACCAAATCACACAACCTGGCCAAGAATAAATCCTTTTATCTTAAAAATTTTCCTCCATCGAACCGGTATTTTCTGAAAACCCAAACCTGGATCAAAAGTTTGATGTCTCTCTCCTTTTTTTATGCTTTCCTCCCTCCAACATCGGGGCATTTTCTTTTGCTTCCGGACTATCCGGGTCACTCGGGCATCTCATTTGGATCCTTGTCTCGTTCTCATGCTTCGGAAGAGGACATCAAGACAATTTTAACACTGTCCTTATTTTTTATTTTTATCCCTCTTCCCACCGTGGGCGACATCTTGTTTATTTTAATATATATCTGGACCAAAAGAGTTCTTCGAATAATGTTTACGCAGCTGTCATATTGCCCTTTGACCAGGAAGATTCAAATATTCCGGGTTTTTTTTGTTTGTTTTTATAGCTTCTATTTTCTCTCGCAAGGAAGTAAATCTGCCTCACATTTTCTAAACAAAAATTCTTTGTTTTTTTTCTTCGAATAGTTTGGATAGAGTATGAGTTTATCACATATTTTCCTTCACTGTTAAGAATTTAGTTTTATTTCGTCCTAAAATAAACATTTCAAAAGTTATTACTTTGACAATCAACACACTTTATTGTTTATATCGTATTAAACAACAGAAAATAATATTTATGTAGCTATCATTTTATGCCCTGGTTCAGAAAAATAAAACAGCCATATATTTGTTCGTTTTAAATTTTTCCTTTCTTAAGACAGAAATAGACTCTTTCTTAAGAAGAAATAAATTCGTTTCTGAACGAAAAATAAATGTTTTTATTTCAATTGTTTTGATAGAATATGAGTTAATTCATATATTTTCAATCGCTTTTAAGAATTTGTCCTGTAGTGTGCAAGTTGGACAATCAGATTGTATCTGTTATGGTTGGGTTGAAATACTTACGGAACTAGTTAGAGAACTCATATACTCATAGACATACATTATTTAACACATTTAAAGACGGATAATTATTGATTTGGGGAAGGAATCCACTTCTAAGTCGAAAACCCGAATCTCGGATACACGCAGGGTGCATGAAATATAGGTCCTATCAGGATGAGAGTCTGTAGGTCAACTAATGCGCTGTGTATATTTTTCTCTCGGGATGAGAGAAAGTAAACCGAAGCATTTCTCAGTGGTAGAGCAGGTTTGCGCTGTACTTTCTCTCGGGTGAGATTCTCGACCATTTCTTATGAACCATTGCTCCCGAAAGCCATGGGAGACGATCTTGCCCGTGTGTAGGAGGTAGAATGATTACGTTTTTAAATATTTTTAACATTTATTCTTGTCGTTCTAGATCGTTGCGAATTCAGAATTATAAATTTGCAAATCTCTATAATATTCCTTTTGCTGTATTTATCAGACTTAAATCGGGATAAATATGTTCTAAACATACGATTATGACGTAAAAGGAAAGCATCAAACGTCAGAAAAGGTTTATTTTTGTTGCAATACTATACTTATTAACACTGCAATAAGAACTCTATAAATTATCCATCAACCCCCCCCAAAAAAAAAAA
This sequence comes from Caerostris extrusa, assembly GCA_021605095.1. Lineage (NCBI taxonomy): Eukaryota > Metazoa > Arthropoda > Arachnida > Araneae > Araneidae > Caerostris > Caerostris extrusa. Next base: position 11,343 of record BPLR01009502.1, on the reverse strand, counting down.
ATTACAAAAAACAAAAAAAAGTGTTTATTTGTGTTAAAATACTTATTGAACTCAAATAACAGCTTTATAAATCGCCATTCCCCCTCCAAAAAAATACAATTTTTAAATATTATACTAAAAAAATGAGAAACGCTCTTTATTTCAGGAAAATTTTATAATGCTGTCAACTTATTCACAGCTCTTTTATTTTCAGAAAGAGCCCTACCAAAATAGCAGAACAAATACGTTGCACAATTTCACGGAAGCACTTTTCAAAGTGTTATATCGAACCAAATCACACATCTTAGCGAAGAATAAATCCTTTTATATTAAAATTTTCCTCCATCGAAACGGTATTTTCCGAAAATCAAACCTGATCAAAAGTTTGATGTCCTGTCTTTTTTATTTTATCTCTGCCTCCCCTCTGTATCCTCCGGCCATTTTGTTTTGTTTCCGGACTTTCCGGGTCAATCGGCCATCTCATCTGGATCCTTGTCTTGTCCTCATGCTACGGAAGAGGACATGAGGACAATTTTAACTTTTCTGTCCTTTTATTTTTCTTTATCCCTCTTCCAACCGTTGGGCGACATCTTGTTTATTTTAATATATATCTCGGACCGAAAGAGTTCTTCGAATAATGTTAATAACACAAAATTAGATATATGCAATATTTAAAACATTTAAAGACAGATTCGTGGAAAGATTCAACTTCTAAGCCGAAAACTCGAAACTCGGCTATGCGCAGGATGCTCGAAATATACTTAATTTCCAGGTGAGTCTGTAGACCAAATAATACGGCGGGGTCTACTAAATCTAATTCCTCTCGGGGTGAGAGACTATAAACTAAACATCCTCAGCGGGAACACAATTTGCGATATACTTGCTCGCGGATGAGAGTCTCGAGGGCTACAAATCATTTCTCCAGAACACCAAAAGAGGCGTGCGTGTGTAGGAGGAAGCATAGTTGTAATTTTTTATGTTTTTATTATTTATTCTCGGGTTTTTGTGATTTCGCCATTATAAATTAGCAAACTTCTATTATGTTGGTTTTTGTCTCATTTATCCGCATTAAATAGGTATGGACATTTTCTAAACACACGATTATGACGTAATAGGAAAGCATCAAACACTTAAAAGTATTTGTATTACAATCATATTTGTGATAATACAATAATATTATTATTATTATATATATCATTATTATCATATTATTACATATTTTATATACCTCTTTTCTTAATCCTTCCTTCTTTTTATTACAATCATACTTGTGTTAGAATACGTATTATACTCCAATAAGAGCTTTGTAAATGGCAACTATCCCCCCCGTCTCCCCAAAATAAAATATTAAAATATTATAGTAAAAAAAAAGAGAACCGCACTTTATTTCAGCAGGATTTTATGATGCTACAACTTAATCATAGCTCTTTTATTTCCCGAAAAGCCCGTACCAAAATAGCGGATCAAATACTTTCTACAATTTCACGGGAGCACTTTCCAAAGTTTTATATTGAACCAAATCACACATCATGCCCTAGAAAAATCCTTTTATCCTAAAAAAGTTTCCTCCATTGAACCGGTATTTTCCGAAAATACAAACATGGATAAAAGTTTGATGTCCTCTCCTGTTTTTTTTCATCTCTTCCTCCTCCGACATCCGGCCATTTTCTTTTGTTTCCGGACTATCCGGGTCACTCGGGCCATCTCATTTGGATCCTTGTCTCGTTCTCATGTTTCGGAAGAGGACACGAGGACAATTTTAACTCTGTCCTTTTCCTTTGTTTTTATCCCTCCTTCCAACCGTGGGCGACATCTTGTTTATTTTATTATATCTCGGGCTAAAGAGTTCTTCGAATAATGTTTACGCAGCTGTCATATTGCCCTTTGACCAGGAAGAATAAAATATTCCGCTTCAGTTTTTGTTTGTTTTTATATCTTCTGTTTTTCTCGAGCCGAAAGTAAATCTGCTTCACATTTTCTAAATTGCAAAATTGCTTTATTTGTTTTCATTGAATAGTTTGGATAGAGTATGAGTATGTTTTCATTCGCTGTTTAGAATTTAGTTTAATTTGTCCTGTAATGCACAGGATGGCCAACTAGATTGTAACAGGGTGTGGTTGTGTTCAGATACTTGAATCATACTTGAATTAACCGTATTTCCATAATTGTGGTGCATCTCAGGACAGAGAGCTGTGTTACTTACAGCATTGCTCAAGGACAGTGGGTTTAAAAGGAAGATCGTACCTGATAACCATCGTATGTCCAGGATCCGAATTTCATGAAGCAGTCCTGTTTATCGAAGGGGAAGTACTGGACGTCAATCTGGCAGGAGCTCTTGTAGATGGCCGGCGGATTCCACATCACTTTGCCGTCGTGGTGGATGACCGCCTTCGTCATGATGGTCACTTCGTAGTTGCCGTCCGCACTGTTTCACAAACAAGAAAACAATATCAGTTTCTTTCACGAGCATATTGCGTTTTTTTTACAAATTGCGATTGACTACTTTAACTTCTGAAATGCTAAAAAAAATGAAAATAATGAATAATTTGCAATTTTTCAATAGTTGTGAAATACCTCACACCATCAGCTTATGTTATTTATTAATATGTATTAATAGATCTATTTTATTATTTCCTATGTTAGAAGGTTGATAAAGGTTGATATATATATTTGTTGGAAGGTTGAAAGTTGATATATTACACACGTTAAATCATTATCAATAATGAGAGGACATAAATAACAGTTCAAATGTAATACTTATAATAAATAATTATTCTAAATAATTAATTGTTATTCAAAATTTTCGATTCGTAATTTTTTCATTAGCGTAATCATTTTGTTGATTTTATTATATGTAATAAAAAGTTCAATAGAGTGTTTTACTTTTATCATTAAGGACTGAGTAGACTGTTGACAGTTCTGGGTTTTGATTACTTCAATTTAGATTTAATAATACCTATGCAAATATTCAGTGATTTTCTAATATATAATTATTAAACATGGAGCACTGTACATACTCAAATGTTTATTTTCTTTTTAAATTTTTTTGTCGCCAAATTGTTGTTACTTAATTATTTGGATATTTTTAGCCATTCTAATATTCTATGAAACAGACAACAAGTAAAATGAAAATCATATCTGAAGGCATCAATCGTCTCTTTGGATTTTCATAAATCAACAATGGTAGTATTTGACAAAGGGAAAAACCTCATTTGATCATACATTATCTTTTTAAGTCAGGCTAATATGGCATATTTTTTTCATACTTGCAACAGTTTTAATCGTTAAAAAATGTTAAACTTATATAGCATTATTTTATTTACTTCAAGAAGTAATTATATTAGAAGTAATTTTTTTAGAATTCTTTTTGCAATTTTTTTAAAAATCAACTTTATAAGCGTTCAATAGAACGAGAGAGAGAGAGAATCATGGAAAGAGAAAAAAGTAGAAAAATAAGATTGATTAAAATTTAGAAGAAAAACAGCGATCAACATAATGTCTTTTTCGGGAAATACAAATGTAACGCAAAAAAAAAAAACCCAGCTAGTAATTGAATTTTTGGTTGTCCACGTAAATTGGTTTATATTAATCATTAATAAAAATATTAGTATTATAGTATTTCAGTTTCATTCAAAATTAAGATATCCATGTAAATCATTCACAAAAAGATTTTTACATAATATTTTCAAAATTTCCCTTCTATGTAACAACAGAAAGTGAAATAAAAATCATAAATGAAGGGTTTAACCATCTCTTTTGGTGTTCGTAAATCAACAGTTGTAGTATTTGACAAATGGACAAAAATCATTGATCATATATCCTCTTTTAAGTGAGGATAATATGACATATTTTTTCATACTTTCAATAGTTTTAATCGTTAAAAAATGTTTAACTTATATAGCATTATTTTATTTACTTCAAAAGTAAATAAAAATAAGTAATAAAGTTTTTTAGATTTTTTTTGCAATGACATAATGATTTCGAATTGGACATTTCATTATTAAAAAAAAACTCCTATAAATATTATAATTTAAATGATGAAAAGACCGTAGATGCTTTGGCGGTGATAAAAAGGTATTGATTAAAAGTTAGCAAGAATTTTCCAATTAATTTTTTTCTCTCTCTCTCTGGGAAAGAAAATAATTTTCAAAATTTCGTCGATAAAAAAAAAAAAAATCTGCTAAGTTGAAAATAATGATTTTCTTTAATAAATGAGTTTTAAATGAACTTGTGAAAGATGCATCTAGATAACTTCCCTTCAAAGATTCCTTATTAAAATAAATTTTATAAGCGTTCAATAGAGAGTGAGAGAGAGAAGTAGAGAAAGAGTAAAAGGAGATAAATGAGATCGATAAAAATTTAGAAGAAAATACTTTTCTCTCACTAGCAAGCAACATAATACATTTTTTCAGGAAATACGAATGTAACGCAAAAAAAGAAGTAATTGGTTTTTTTTAGTTTTCTACGTAAATGGGTTTATATTAATCATTAATAAAAAATATCAGTATTATTTCAGTTTCATTCAAAATTGAGAGATCCATGTAAATGTTTCACAATAAAAATTCTGCTTAATATTTTCAATATTTTCCTATATAAAATTTTAATTGTACAATAATACAACATTAATAATATAATTTATTTTAATCTAAAAATGAGCTGATATATCATGTATGAACATGATGTTGCTCTAGTTAGTTTGGTATAGTTTATCGTTCTACGTTCATATACGCTCACGAGGGATAAACGGGCTTGGACCTACAGTTTAACATGGATTCCAAACCACTCATAAACATCCATGCCACTGCCAGAATTCGAACCTGGAGTCTATAGTACCAACAGGCAGAGAGTTAAGCCACTTGGCTATTAAGCCACATTGCCCTGGTTCCAAAAAAGAGTTCCATGGCCAAGGGCTCACTCTAGGGTACTACAGGCTTCAGGTTCGAATCCTGGCAAGGCATGGATGTTTGTGAGTGGTTCGGAATCCAAGTTAAACTATTGGTCCTGGTTTAATTAGCCTAAAGTTTAATGTGCTCAAAATGACAACGGTTCGACAAACAAAGCCAAAAAAGTGAAGCTATCAAATAAAATAAAATAAAAGTATAAGTTATTATTTAAAACAGATTTATTACCTCATGCAGCACGAGGAACTTTTATTTAAAATAAAACGTTGATTTTCAAGTGATTTTATATATGCATGTTTTAAAACTGACATGAATTATATGTGGCTCAATATAATAATTGACCCGTATCATGTCACGTCCTCTGTAGTTCATTTTGAATTGTCTTTGCTTTCAAAATAAAAACAGATTATAGTTTTCAATATCTTCAAAATAGTATTTTAGGATTCGTTTATGTTTGTAAAAGTGAATTTAACCTTCACTTTTCTGTCTGATTTGTGTAGTGTTTCTTGTAGTAATCGAAAAATGGCTTCTTTATAAAGTGCTAGAGTTATTAAATTATGCCGTTATTGAATTTGATAGCTCTTGAGGGTATACTGTACTTTAGGGTTCCGATTTCGCCAAATCTCTTTTTCGCGCCAAATGAAATCGTCAAAGTCGTAGTATTTTGTAACAGCAGCTGCCATTTTGTTTGTTTAGGATGGGACTTGACGAAAACAGCAAGGGAAAAATCACCAAATAAACAAGCGCAGCCTTAAAGTAAACTCCTTTTTGTAATATTCTGACCAATTGCTTTATACATTTCTTGAGTTATTGAACAGTGGTATACTTCCAAGTGCATTCATCTAACAAAATATGCGTACTTAAGTATAACTCCACCGCAGCAGGATTAAATTTTTTTATAAAGAGCTGCCAATGCGCCAAAATAGAGACTGTTTTGAATCTATGTTAAACTCTATATCGGCCTATTTTCCACCGAAATCCTATTGACTACTGTTTTTAATTTTGAAAGTGTTTTGATTTTAAATAAAGTGTTTTATATATTTTATGATTTGTCACAAAAATTTTAAGTGTAGATTGGCGCCATCAAAAAACGCCAAATCTGTAGCTGCGGTGGCGTTAATACGTAAGTACCAAAATATGTTCACACATGATAAATTGAAATTTGGGAAAGGATTTCAGTTTTTTATATTATATTTTTATATTTATTATGATTGATATAGAAGATTTATATTGTAAGAGTGACAGAAGAAACCGTACAAAAATATTTAATTATTACTGTTATGAAAAAATTAAATTACACATCAATATATAAGTAATAAATTAAAATATGAAAAATAAATTTCTGCTCTATAATAGCTCGATAATGAAGAGGACAACAAAAGTGTTTATTACAAGAAGAATGCAAACATAAAAATTTGAAAATTTATCGTTTTCACAACGAAAATTAAAAAAACAAAATATTTAACATTTAAACTTTTGCAAATTATTTAAAAAAAAAAAAAAAAAAAGAAAAATAAAAACAGACGATTTTAGAACTATTGAACTTTAAAATATTCTTAATTTTATTATATGTATTATTTTGCTATCAAATATATTTTTATATTTAATGAAAAAAAATAAGTAGAAACTTTTTTGAAATTATATATATACTTCTAATAGAAATACAATAAATATGGAAAAATTCGATTTAGCCTATAAAATGTATTGGTATTGTTTTAGAAAGAGTGGGCCAACAATTTCCTGGACCACTTTTCTTTTTACTTATTTATTTATTTATTTTTTTTAAATTTCTTTCCCTTTCTATTCTGAATGGTTTATTTAAAATTATTTTACAAGCTATTCTTATTGGTTTATTTAAATTTCTTTAACAAACTATTCTTATTGGTTTAAATTTCCTTCACAAGCTATACTTATTGGTTTATTTAAATTTTGTTCACGATTTTTTTAAATCGTTTGGAATTACTAATTAAATTTACTTAATCTGTTTTCTTTTTTTCAATTTTTAACGATCTCTGATGAAAAAGAAAACAGATGTTGATGAATTTGATGACATTTTGATGGATATAAAGAAAATGATGCTGAAAGCAGAAACTTAAATTTTAAATCCAAAATTTTTCTATCAGAAATTATAATTTTATAATTAAGATATAATTAATAAAATATTATCATGATGTTTGCTGTTACATTTTAGATGAAAAAATAATAGATTAAATAAAATAAATGGATATAAAAACGGAAATAAAAGCCTTCAGCTTTATATATATAGATGAGATTTTAAGTAGTTAGTTTATGGTGTTGGTGAGAATTTAATAATTTGAGATACATTTTTAACATTCGACTGTTTTATAGAATTCGATATCAAAATATTTTCATTTTTTATTTGTTTACATTGAAATTTTAAACTATGAATTTAGGAGAAATATAATCTATAGTTTAATTTTCTGTCTATAATAGACAGTCTTAAATCTTCGGCAATAAAAAAAATGATTAATTATAATTCGCGGTAAATTTGCAAAGGTAAGATTGCTTTATCTGACATATTTTTAGCAATTAAGTTATTTTCTTTGTATCTTTGTGGATGTATTAAATTAGCATAAAATTCTTTTAAAAGTAGACGATAAAAGATTAAATTGTGACATTAAAATTAAAAACTGTTTTTGAAAAAATCCAATTAAAATATATGTCATTGAGAAATCTATTTTATCTCTAATTTCGTAAAAATATCTGATATTTAAGCAAAAATTTAAAATATTCTAATTTTATATTTATTAAACAAAATCATTCCATATAATATTAAAAAATCTAAGAAATATTTCAAGTTTATATTTTGGAATAATTATCATTTTTTATTTTTATTCAGTTTCACATATTTTTTTCGTACGTCAGCAGAAAAATTTTAAAACAAAAAATTGCTATTATCATTAAAAGTTATAAGGAATTATCTATCTCAGTGAGATTATATAACAAATTAAACACTTTCTTAAAAAGAAATATCTCTAAGATATTACATGCTTATTTTGAATTATTACATAAATTAAATTGAGGGAAATAGAATTTTCTAAATTTATTTATTATCTAAGGATATTTAAGAATTATATATAAATGCAATAATGGGTTAAAAAAAGCTAATGTTTCATTTTCTATATTTTCCTGGACCAAATCGCAAAATAGTGTCTGTTGGGATTTGGCAATTTTATGACGTGAACTGGACAATAAGTAGCCAAAGTGGTAACACGGGTCGCTTGTATTGCTTTCAATTCACAACAGCTACAATTGCAACTTGTTACTTGGCGTGTTTTGGCGAAAAGATTCTTTGACGCCAAATCCCAACGGTCCCTATTCTGCGATTTTAAATTTTACCGGATGGACCAATAAAAGAATAAATATATAATATTAAATAAAATAAAATATTAAAAATTTTAAAAATAAAAATATAAATAGAATGTAACATATTACAAAAATTAAAAAAAATAAAATATTAGAAATAAAAAGAAACTTTTCATTTTAACAAAACGAAACTAGACTAGGTGTTCATAATATTTTGTTGTCGAGTTGTTTCATGTTAAGCTAATAGCCGAATCGCCAATGTCGCCAAATTATTTGCCAAATGGACGATTCATTATTCTTCATTAAAAATGGATTATACATCAAATATGCTCTATAGAGCATATTTGACGTATTTTGTCATGAGAAAAACATTTTACGTAATAAACCAGATAAATTAAACACTTTAAAAACAAATAATTTTCAATATTAATTAATTTGTGTCTGTCTAATATTATTATTTATATTGGTGTCTCTCTGACCATCCACCGTTGCTTACAATTGGCTCGAAAAACTTTTGGTGGATTTAATTAATGGGATCCATTATAATGAGATACATATTTACAAGATATTTGTGCAATTAAATTTTGTTTCCTAAAGCTTATTGTTATTAAGTAATCATGTTAAAATTTAATTTTAAATTGATTCCTTGTTTTTTTTGAAAAGAGAAATGTGTGGCTAATTTTCAATTCATAATTTATAAAAAATAATGAAAAAGAAATCAACATATTATTTTTGAAATTTCCAATTACTTTTTGAGGTTAAATGGAATGAAAATATTAATTTTCCTTTTTTATTATTTCAGTTTCTTTGCTAATGTTAAGAGTTTCAGGTTTTGTGCACCTACTTGTTATAGAGGACGATGTCTGGTAACCAAATCTGCTCTGCAGGAACATATAATTGCCGCACACCACCATATTCATCTGGGTCCCATTTCAATTTGTGATCAGACCACTCCTGGAAATGCAATTTAGAATCAAATTAGTGCATAATAAGCAAACTAAATTATTAAATAATCATTTTTATCACTTATAGCACCATGTTTTTAATATATACACTCAAGAGCCAAAACATTATGACCACCCTTACATTTTGCAATGAACTCGCCTGGATGACGTGGAAGGCACGTGATCAGGTGGAAGTGGTATTTAACTGGTATTAAGTGGTGGTATTAATCCATGCCAAGGCGGGTTGAAGCTGTGTTGGGCTCCAAAGGTGGGTCAACTCGTTATTGACAGGTGGTCATAATGTTTTGGCTCTTGAGTGTATATATAAGAATAAAAATAATTATAATTATCTTATTATAGCAGGGGGTCTCCAAAATACCGCTCTTGGACTAACATTAGCTAGCTAGCACTATCAATCCAGCCAACCACAATTATTTTGATAACATTGTAAAATTTGCAGTAATTAATTTTTTTAATTTACAATGACAGGCTACAATAAACAATAAAATAAAAAAACAAAGGACAAAAAAAAGAACGAGAAACGAAGGGAATCCCAAAGTGACATGAGTAGCCCATAAGGGCCTCCCAGTAACGATCCTACACATTAGAGGAAACAAGTGCAGGGCAGACAGGAAGGTGGGAATGAATCCATGTCATCTCCCAGATTGCAGAGCATGCATTTTGGGCATTCAAATATTCTCATCCGAAAAAAAGGTGATTGGCCAAACAATCATGGAGTTTGAAAAGAGCAACCGTTTGAAATCTGGGCTGATTAGAAATGTTTAGAAAAAATCGAATTCGATTTTATCGAATGTGCAAAATTTAGGTTACGATTATGGATGGAATAATTAAATGGCATTTAATAATTCTTTGTTTCATTTTAAGGAGAAAAAAAAAAAGAAAGAATACAAAATACAAATGGCAACAATTTTTGAATTAATTCTCTTCGGTTGACGTTTATTATCATCATTTTCCTTTTTATCGAATGCGCAAGTTTAGGTTACGGTTATTGATGGAATAATTAAATCGCATTTAACAATTCTTTTGTTTCGTTATAAGGAAAAAAAAAAGAATACAAAATAAAAATGGCAACAATGTTCAAATTAATTCTTTTTTCCGTTGACATTTATTATCAACATTTTCCTTTTTATCGAATGTGTCTTTTTTTTATTTCTTCCTCAATCGATAGAAGTTTAGGTCATTACTGTCCAATTAACGAAACTAAAGTATTCGAGGATACAAAAAGAAAAAGTAAAAAAAAAAAAAAGAACTCAAGAAAAAGAACAAAAAAGACGAAGAGCTAACATTATTATCGTCGAACGCAGACAGCGAACGGCGAAACATAAACAAATAAAAAGCGATACCAAAAATGGTGCATCTTTTCGGAAGCTTGTCTATGCCGTCTTATGTGTCTCTCTGAAAAGAGGTTCCATAAGTGGCCATTATGCTGTAGGAGGGACGCATTCTCAGAGCACTTTAACTGCCAAACTGTTTCAAGAATCTCTGACAAAACACGAGATTTTCATGCTACATAATTTGAGCTTTTCTCTTCAAATTGCAGATACATTTTTATCGACAACAAGAACAGGAATCTAAATGTTCCATTGGTTATGATAAATGATTGCTGGAGAAAAAGGATTTATATAAGGATAAAATAATTTTCTTTCTTTCTTTTTTTGGACTTGATGGAATGTTTTTTTCATACAAAATATTATTAATGATATTTTCATGTCTATATATAAAAATAGACATTCTTTGCTAAACAAAAGTAATTTTTTCTAGAATCTATCTATATATTAATATTTTTAAACGTAAAATGATATATAATATATATTTTTTTAAGTTAAAATATTATATATTTTTAAAATTTAAATACTTGTGCAATGATATTCATTTTGTCGGGATGCAATGTAGACCTAGCTCCTAGTAGTGTAGCCTGGGCCACGTTCTATACGGCTAAAGTGGTCTACAGTTTTCGATATGATCGTCCAGTTGGTTTGCTTGTATTGCAATTGAATGCTGGTTATTTGTGTCAATCAAAAGAACTGACCTAATGAACATCTACATCTCGTTGGGATTTTCGACCTGTCAAACTGAACCTCTTTGTGATTAGGCAGAACTAATGAACCGAGATGATGATCACGGCGGTTGAGAGATTGCGAGATACTGACAAAGCAGCAAGCCGTGGCACT
>BPLR01009501.1:0-17629 GCA_021605095.1 Caerostris extrusa | reverse complement strand
GCTTCTTTGCAAGTATAGCAGCTGAATATTTTCTTTGCATGTGTGACCCAAAGATGGTGAAAGAGATACGCCCTTTTTGTTTACCTTTTTCTTTTCTTTTATGCGAAATTTATCCATCCCGTGGAGGTAGAAGATTAATATTTATTGCCCCAGGTTCTCCTCAACCCTGCGATTTAAGGAGACAGAGTAGTGAAAAGTAACTCCGACACTTTCACATTCTGGCTTCTATTCCCAAGGCCTGATTGCTTTTTTTTTTGCTCCCCAGTTCTTTTGTTCAAACAGATTTACGTTACTTTCTATTCCTTTTGCTAAAAGCTAGTGATAGAAGACTAGAACAACATAAATGCATTCCGCTTAGTTTGGTACAACAATAACTTTTATATTTATCTATAATGTTTTTCTACAAAAATATATAATTTTGTATTGGAAGTCAGTACAGACGAAACATGTCGAAAACAAATTGATTCGTTATTTATTTCGTGTGTATATTTTTCTTTAGAGTTTGTATAATATCAATATAACATAAATTTGTTTCTTGAAATTTTTTTTTTTATATAATTGGTCCATAACATGCTTCGTTTAATTCAATTGATTTTCTTGCAATTCTATTGTTCAAATACTTCGTAGCTACTTTTGAATTTTTTGACAAAATATAGCAAAGGAAATTTAAAATATATTAAACTTAGTATGATACAACAATAACTTTTCTGCTTATATTTGTTTTATTTATTAAGAAATGTATAATTTTGTACTGAAATATAGTAGATTAAAATGAAAATATTTTATGTATTTGAGATGCATATTTTCCTTAAGTAAAGTTTTTATTTTTCTAACTCAGGATAAACAACTTTAAACAATAAAAATCAACATTAACTATTTCAATTATTGAAATATTTTATAATATTGTATTGCTTTTCTTTTTCGAATTTTTGTTTTGTTTAAATATATTTAAGTTATTAAACATATTATAGTTTAAATATATTGCAAGCATCTATTGGCAAAAGATGGAAATGTCTTAAAAAGAATGCATTACAGTTGGGCTATGTAAATATAATGTATATTTTACAGTTTATTTATGATAGAATGATAAAAGAAATATAATTTTGTAGTGAGCAAATATAAACTATGTTAAGAAATACAATTTTTTCGTTGTACGAAATCACATTTTTATTATTTATTTTTATGAAGCCTATCATAATAAACAAATAAATATTTTAAAAATTAATTCAGTACTAAAAAAAAAAAATAATTATCACAAACATGCTTTCTCAGGGAAAAATATATAATGTTATAAAAATTATTACTTCCAGTAATATTTATATATATATATTTTTTATTTTAAATAAACAACACAACTTTCAATTTAGTAATTAAAATAAAATAAAATAAACGATCGTTTATTTCGTTTTCAGTTTGGGCCCTTTTTTTAGCGTCAAATAAATTGTATGTATTGTATTTGCCGAGTCTTATTCTTAGTATAGAAGTAGGGTATGTGACAATAATGAAAAAAAAAAAAATAACTGATGGAAAAAGCAGTAAATTATCATAACAATTTTCTTTGGACATCTGATCAACTTATTCATAATTTAGTAAATTAACGATTTTTTAATAATTGTTATTTGGATTTGAAATTTTAATTAAAACAAATGTTTCATAATGCATTTTCACAGTTTATAGAGAATAGGGCCTGATGGCTGAATGGCTAGCTCCCTGGTGTTCGGTACCACAGGTATCGTGTTCAAATCCCGGTTTGCCAATGGGTGTTGTAGTGGTTCGGAATCCCCCTTTAAGCCGTAGGTCCCGGTCCTAATAGAGCGCTGCGGGGGCATTGTTACTCCGCGTCCGTGGCTTACCATCAAGTTACACGCGCCTCCTGGGTAATGCAAAGTGAGTAACATCGGTTCAGCCCTTATGGCGAAAGATCACAATCTATTTGCCAACTTAGAAAAAAAAAGAAAATATGAACATTAATTTAACTTATTACAATTGACGTGATTTGAACACAATTGATTTAAAACGAAATAAATTTGTGATTTAGAAAAATTATTAAAATTAAAATTTTTTTTGTGTATATCACAAAAATAATTATATTTCAATTCTATGCCTTATAATATCGTGTCGAACTCTGATATCTCCCTGATATCTGATAGAATAAAACAATCATGTAATTGCAATAGTATTTCGCGCCGTTTCAATGTGCTATTGGTGGATACGATTTTTCTCAAACGATAAATAATTGCAGTCACCCTTGAATCTCCTCCCCCTTTATTTTTTTCCAGATATGAGGTAATAACTCTCACATGATACAGTGATGTCACCTTAGTACAACACTAAGCCAACGCCTACATAGATTTGATAATGCTGAATTAACAACAATAGAAAAACAACCAATAAAATATTAATGATTTCTTTCGTTTCCATAAACGTTAATGCGAAAATTAAAAATTAGAACATAATCCATGTGTTAGGGATGATTTCTTAAAAATGAATTAAACGATTTATTATATTTTTTTAATTTAAAGGCAGAGTACTTAATTCAAAATTGATGCAACATGCGGTAAGAGATTTAGAATTTCCTACAAAAATAACATTAAAAAGAAATAATTTTATACATCATCTCTCATAAATTATATATCATTTCATTTAAAAGTATATCTAATTAAATGGTAATTTTACTAATAAAATAAAAAAAAATATTTTTATGTTTTTTGTATTTTTCTGTTTTCTCTTAAAATTCATAAGAAGAGAGCAGATTATAAAAATCACTTGTTCGCAATATACCTAACTAAAATGTATTTTAATGTTGTTGATTATGAAATCCTTTAAAAGTTACTTTTTTACTTATGCATTTTCAATTACAAGGAATAAAATGATGTTTTTTTTTAAATTTACTTACTTATTATTATTATCGCGATTTTGTCAGCGAAAATATTTAAATTATTAAATATTAAAAACATGTTAATATATTACAATAAAGATGCATATTTCAAAATATTCTATTTAGTTATTTATATTGAAAATTAAATATTTTAACAGCTGCATAAATTTATTAAAACATATAAATTATTTTTAGCAACAAAAGAAAGGATATCATAAACTGAAAGGAAACTGCATTTCAAACGTAATAAGTAAATTTTATGTCTAGACATACAACAAATAATAATCTAGGGATAAAAATATGTGAAGCACTATACTTGTATATCAGACATTTCTATAAGGTGATTCCTTGCTACAAAATTAAAACAAATAAAATACTTTGACGTTTAACCAATCATCAAAGAAAGCAATAACAGTATCGACAATTTGCATTTTATTTCATTGCTAATAATAAATATTTTCGCAATACATCAAGTTTTACTGAAATTCATACTGAGCATTTTGTATACATAGAAAAATGCAAAGCAATAATAATATACGGATTAATATATCTAAAATAATTTTGTTAATTTAATAATCCTTTATAATCATAAGTTGTAAAGACAAAAAAAAAATAGAAAGTCTATTCAAAATTACCTTTTGATTAACTTTAATAATAAAATATAAATGAAGTAAATTTAATTTTTACTGATTTTCGGGTGATATCCAAAAAAAAAAAAGAATCACTTTTGCTATTTAAAATGCAGAAATAAGGAAATAAATAAATTTATTTCATTATCATATAAAACATTTTATAAATTGATACATAAATGTAATTCCTATTTATGTTTCTTCTTAATAGTCTTTCATTTTCGAATAAAGTTTATATAGATTGTAGAAATTTGCGTATGTGTAAGTGGGCGAAGGTAATTTGAAGAAAAATAATATAGATAACAATCAATCCAAATTAGACTAAAGAGAACCTTAAATAGAAATGTATATTGCAAAACAATGTACTAATTTGTTAATGCATCATTACTTGATAAGATATAATTTAAAAAGATATAAACAAGATATAATTAGAAAATTTAAATTTTGCCTATATTTTTGCGATATTATTCATTTAGCATAAAGGGTGATTAGCATTAAGAATTTTTTGTTTAAATTATTTAACAGAACATTTTAAGTGATAAAACACTGTTAACATGTCGCCTTTGCGTGGAAAAATTGAATGTCATTCTAAAGTAATCTAAAGAAGTTAGTACTGGTACTTCGATTTGAGAAATGACCAATAAAATTGGTAGGTCCACTAACTAATCACCGTATTCAATTTAATTGGGAAATTGTGGAGAAACAGCATGCATCCTGACTGAGAAATCAACTCAGGAGAAGTGAGTGATGCCCTGTGTTCACGAAACCACTTAGGAAATAACTGGGAGCCATTTGATTTGAACCAACTGAAATACTGGCATTATAGATTCCTCAAAGCGAGCGCCGAAAACCTTTGATTTTAAACCAGTCACCATTCAGATGAAAGAGACGTTGCAAATTGGAAAACACATATGTGATCTCCAAAGACTTGGTTAAATTTGTATGTAATTAATTTTTAAATTTACCAACGGTATGTTTTATACATTTAGAGAATCTGAATGCTTAATAGCACCTGATGTTAAAATGAAAAGGATATTCGTACGTTTCTTGTTATTTCCTGCAATGTTTAACGCATATATTCGTCAATAAAAGGTATTAAAAAACCATGGATTTAATTGAAATGCACATTTTATTTGCTTTATAAAATATGCCTGCGTTATTCAAATTTAATACTATGCAAATAAATTTAGAATTTCAGAGACTGGAAGAACTATATCACAATAGAGTTCTGAAACCCTATGTAATTATATAATCAATTAAATATTACTTAAACTTAAATGTTAAATTTAATCTCATTTAAACGAAGTTCTTTATACACGAGATAAACGAATAATTAATAATAAAAATACAAAGGCATCAATTATCGTGCAAGGTGAGTAATTAATTAAAAGTAATCCTATTAATATAATTTTTAACATCATTGTTAGTATTAAATAGTATCTTTCTCATCAGAAGTTTTAATATTTTGTGATTTTTTAGCTATTTTTAAAAATTTTTAATCATTGAAATTAATCTAGTAAATGGAATCAATTTCATCAAAAATCAAATTACAAATTTTATTTTTATTACGCATTAAGCATTGAATAAGAGGTGCTCCAATTATATACAATAAAATACGATCTTCCTTTTATATAAAATATTCTTCCAAATTTTCTTAACTTTATTTATTTCTGTAACGAATTAACAATAAAATGTCCTTTACCAAATTAGAAATTTTTTTATCCATATCATGTACATTAAAAAAAAAAAAAAAAAATCTATTTCCTGCATTTGAAACAAATACAAATTGATGGAATATTTAATGTAGAATATTTAAACAAACATACCCTATCTAAAGTCAGCGATCCTGTGCTCTAATTACTATCCATGCTTATGACAGATAACTATCCCCAAGTAAACTCAAATGTATAAGGAATACATTTGCAGAAGAGCTAACTGACAATATTTCGTCTAAAGCTCCCCTTACTCCTTACCACCTCCGTCTGCTTTTCCCTCTTTGCATGTTGCATCTGAAACCCTATCCACTCCCCTCCTTTCACCGTCGTTATTTACTGAGTACGGGCAATTTAATATTGTAGAAACTGGCATTAAAATCACTTCCATAAGAATATTTGCTTTTATCAAACATTCGCCATTTGAGGATATGAAAATGGAGCGCAGATAGACAGAAATTCATCTTACGTTGAACACTTAATACAATGTAGAACAAATACTGCGCGTTGTAGCCTTCCCAAAGATGCCACTGCGGACAATAATTCCATCTAAATTCATCTTCAAGACAATCTGAGACAAGTAGGCAATGGAAGGATCAAAGCTCAAAACCTTTCAAGAAAGATCATTGTTCATAGTTGCCTTGAATCAATTCAGTATAAAGTTCCCTTTTATCTAGGAGAAACTATGTAAGTTGTTTTGACAGAGATATGTTGTGATTTACTACTTGCGGAATATTACGAAATGACTTAGCTTAGCTAATTATTCTTCAATAAATATATTTTACTTTAATATTATTAAAGACAGATAAAATTTAATTTAGAAACCTCCCCAAAAATTAGTTACTGGTATTTTAATTGTTTCGTGACTTTTAAGATCAATGCAATTACATACGAAATTTTTTCAGGTTACAAGTTACAATAGATGGAGAATTGTTTGCAATATGAGCTAATTGTTGCAATAATGCAATTATTGCATTAATTAACACAATATACCTATGAAATTACCAATATGTATCTAAATATGTATATATTACCTATTATACCAATAGGAAATTCAACTTCCTCTTAACTCATTCTGAATAAATGATTAATATATGCACGTTTACATATTTTATAATTAAAAATTATTACAAATGTAATGAATCTGATTTAGCTTTTATTAGAAATTCTTCATAAAAATAAAATTACATTTATCTCAATATTTTATTATCAGTAATAGAAATAATATATGTTAACTAATATGTATCAAGAAAATAGCAGATATGACTTCCGGATATTATGACAGAAATGGTATGAAAAGATCTCGTACATTTTTTTTTTTTTTTTTTTTGAAAATATAAAAAAGTGATTGTTCAGAATATATTTGTAGAAAAAGAGCAACTGATAATTAACCGCTCCCTCAATGAAAATTATTTTTAAATTTATTTTTCGGATTAGTACAATTGATGTTTTATTCATTCTTTATATCATTATGTTAGCTAATATATTTTTGGAAAACATGAAAGTTATATTACTGGTGGTCAATCTACATAATTTTCCATCTGCTTTAGTAAGCTTCTACACTATAATTAGCAAACTTAAACCAATTTATATAATCATTCACATTCCATAAGTAAAATAGTTATGCCATTTTAACACACACCACCATAACACTTCTGTGGCTGGTTATAGAAATCATTAAAAGCCAGCATAGCCAAAAACCTAATATTATTCCAGATCTGATATTCATAATTCAATTCAAACCCTCTGCACTACCTGAAGACATGAGTACGTCTCTAAATGCTTGGCGGGGACTACTTCTTTTATTCATGCGATCCTCGACAGATAGTCAGAAGGAAGTTGGAAGGAAAGAAAAGATATACTCAACGTCTTTGCAAGTAAAGTAGCTGAATATTTTCTTTGCATGCGCGACCCAAAGATGGTGAAAGAGATACGCCCTTTGTTTGTTTTTTTTCTTTTCTTTTTCGCAATATTATCCATCCGTGGAGATAGAAGATTAATATTTATTGCCCCAGGTTCTCCAAACCCTGCGATTTAAGGAGACAGAGTAGTGAAAAGTAACTCGACAGTTTCACATTCCTGGCTTCTATTCCCAAGGCCTGAATTGCTTTCTTTTTGCCCACAGTTCTTTTGTTCAAACAGATTTACGTTACTTTTTATTCCTCTTGCCAAAAGCGAGTGATAGAAGACAGGGAACAATATAAATGTTTTCCACTTAGTTTCGTACAACAATAACTTCTATATTTATCTATAATCTTTTTCTAAGAAAATATATTAATTTTGTATTGGAAGACAGCACAGACGAAACATGTCGAAAACAAATTGTTTTGTTATATATTTGCAGTGCATATTTTTCCCTAGAGTTTGTTTTTAATATCAACATAACTTAAATTTGTTTCTTGAAATGATTTTTTTTTCATTTAGTGCATAAAATGCTTCATTTAATTCAATTGATTTACTTGCTTTTCTTTTTCTTCTATTGTTCAAATATTTTTAACTATTTTACATTAGTTTTAAAAAAATTGCAATAGAAATTATAAAATGTATTCAACTTAGTATGGTACAACAACAACTTTTATATTTATATTTGATGTATTTATTAAGAAATGTATAATACAATATAATATAATAGATTAAAAATGAAATAATAAATGAAATATAATATATGTTAATTAATACGTAAATTTATCGAGAACGGTAGAGATGACTTCTGGATACTATAACATAATTGATTTAAATGAACTCAATTCATTACTGGAAAAAATATATTACTCAGAATGCATGTGTAGAAAAGGAGCATCTAATAATTACAGCCCCTTGAATGAATTTTAATTTTTAATTTACTTTTGAGTTAATTTATATCATTATGTTATCTAGTTTTTTTTTTTTTTGGCAAACTTGAAATTTATTTTACTGGTGAGTGATAGAAGACGTCTGCATAATGTTGATTCTGCTTTAATAAGCTTCTACACTATAATTACAAACTTAAACCAATTTATTTAATCATTAACATTCCATAAGGGAATGAGTTATGCCATTTCAATACACACCCACCGTAATCCTTCTGTGACTTGTCCCAGAAATCATTAAAAGTCAGCATAGCCAAAACCTAATATTATTCCAGATCTGATATTCATAATTTAATTCATACCTTCGGCACTACCTGAAGACATAAGTACGTCTCTAAATGCTTGACGGGGACTACTTCTTTTATTCATGCGATCATCGACAGACAGCCAGAAGGAAGATGGAGGAAAGCAAAGATATACTCAGCGTCTTTGCAAGTAAAGCAGCTGAATATTTTCTTTGCATGCGTGACCCAAAGATGGTGAAAGAGATACGCCCTTTGTTTATTTTTTCTTTTCCTTTTTCGCGAATTTATCCATCCGTGGAGGTAGAAGATTAATATTTATTGCCCCAGGTTCTCCTCAACAATGCGATTTAAGGAGACAGAGTAGTGAAAAGTAACTCGACAGTTTCACATTCCTGGCTTCTATTCCCAAGGCCGGGATTGCTTTTATTTTTTGCCCCCAGTTCTTTTGTTCAAACAGATTTACGCTACTTTCTATTCATTTTGCCAAAAGCTAGTGATAGAAGACTTGGAACAATATAGATGTATTCCACTTAGTTTGGTACAACAATAACTTTTCTATTGATCTATAATGTTTTTCTACAGAAATATATAATTTTGTATTGGATGTCAGTACAGACGAAACATGTCGAAAACAAATTGTTTCGTTATTTATTTGTTTTGCATTTTTCTCTAGCTTTGTTTAATATTAGCATAACATAAATTTGTTTCTTGAAGTTCTTGTTTTACATTTAGTTTATAAAATGCATCGTTTAATTCAATTGATTTTCTTGCAATTCTATTGTTCAAATAGTTTTAGTTACTTTACATCCTTTTTGACAAAAGATAGCAAAATAAATTTAAAATATATATATTAAACTTAGTAGGGTATAACAATAACTTTTCTGCTTATATTTGTTGCAGTTATTATGAAATGTATAATTTTGTACTGAAATATAGTAGATATGAAACATGTTGAAAGGAAAATATTTTATATATTTGGGATGCATAATTTCTTAAGTAAAGATTTATTACCAACTCTGGATAAACAACGTTTAACGATAAAATCAACATTGCCTATTTAAACTATTGGAATGTATAGTAGTTAATGTAATTGTTTTCTTTTTCGCAATTTTTTTGTTTAAATGACTTTCTATTCCTCTTTGCAAGTATCTAGTGATAGAAGATGGAAAAGTCTTAAAAAAAATAAGATACAGTTTGGCACAGTATATTTCTGTGGAAACATAATATTTATTTTTACAATTTATTTAGGATAGATTGATAAAATATATATATAAATTTTGTATTGAGAAAATATAAATCATCTTAAGGAATAATATATTTAGTTGCACAAAATTACATTTTTATTATTTCTTTTATGATGCTTATATAATAAAGTTAAGGAACTAAAATATTTTAAAAAATAAATGTACTGCTAAAAATTAACTAAAATAAGCATTTATTCTCTGTGCAAGATTTATAATTTTATATAGTTATTACTACCAGTAATATTTATATATATTTATTAAATAAATAAACAGGAAACAATATAACTTTATATTTATTAATTAAAATAAAATAAACAATTTGTTATTTCTTTTTCAGTTAAAATTTTTTTAGAATCTGAATACTGTATGTATTGGATTTGCCGAGTCCGATTCATAGTATAGAAGCTGAGCATGTGACAGTAATGAAAACTAATGGATGGAAAATGTAATATATTGTTATGATTATATTCATCGAACATCTGACTAATTTATTCATAACTTAGTAAATAAAAAATATTTTAATAATTAATATTTGAATTTGAGATTTTTTGATTAAAAAAATTTCATAAATTTTCACAGTTTGAAGAAAAATTTTTATAGTACAATTTTTCAAATTAAGCTAAATTTAACCTAAAGTGACATGGCATAATTCGATTGATTAAAACAAAATAAAGGTGTGATTAGAAAAAAATATTAAAATTTAAATTCAATTTTGCTTATACCTATATTATTATTATATATTTTTGCTTATATGGGATGGATACTTGAATATAAATAAACAATTTAATTAATTATTAAAAAAAAATTTTTTTTTGGAAATTTAAAGGAGAGTACAAAATTAAAAATTGATACAACTTGTGATAGATTCAGAATTTTTTATTAAAGTTATATTAAAGAAATAATTACACTATCAAATAAATGATATATCATTCCATTTAAATTATATGAAATAGAATGACAATTTTACTAATTAAATTTAAAAAAAATTTCTGTTTTTATATTTTTTGTATTTTTCAATGTTCTCTTAAAATTTATAAAAATAGCTTAGCTTACAAAAGTTTCTTGTTGAAAATATACATAACTAATATTTTTTTTTAATTTAGTACATTATAAAATCCGTAATAAAATTACCTGCTGTTTTATTTATATACTATTATTAACAAGAAAAACAAAATGATGAATTTTTTTTTAAAAAAAAAAGTTGTTTGTTAATATTATTATTATCGTGATTTTGTCAGTGAAAATATTTAATTTATTTAAATTTTCAAAATATATTAATATATTTTAATGCATATGCATATATAAAAATATTATATTTTAATATCCTATTAAGTATTTATATCGGAAATTAAATATTTTAACAGCTGCATAAATTTATTAAAACATGTATATTATTTTTAGTAACAAACAACAGCAAGTATATCATAAACTGAAAGGATTCTGCATTTCAATCGTAATATGTAAATTTCCTGTCTAGACATACGCCAAACAATAATCAAGAAATAAAAATATTTTAAGCACTATACTTGTATATCAGGCATTTCTATAAGGTGATTCCTTCTAACAAAATTAAATCAAACAAAAATACTTTGACATTTAACCAATCATCAAAGAAAGCAATAACAGTATCGACAATTTGCAGTTTATTTCATTGCTAATAATAAATATTTTTCGCAATACATCAAGTTTTCCTGAAATTCATACTGAGCGTTTTGTATACATAGAAAAATGCAAAGCAATAATGATATACGGATTAATATATCTAAAATAATTTTGGTAATTTAATAATCCTTTATAATCATAAGTTGTAAAGACAAAAAAAAATAGAAAGTCTATTAAAAATTACCTTTGATTAACTTTAATAATAAAATATAAATAAAGTAAATTTAATTTTTACTGATTTTCGGGTCGTATCCAAAAAAAAAAAGAATCACTTTTGCTATTTAAAATGCATAAATATGGATTTTTTTTTGAAGTTTTATTTCATTATCATATAAAGCATTTTTTAATTTGAGACATAAATGTAATTTCTATTTATGTTTCTTCTTAAAAGTCTTTCATTTTCGAATAAAGTTTATATAGATTGTAGAAATTTGCGTATGTGTAAGTGGGCGAAGGTAATTTGAACAAAATAATATACATAACAATAAATCCAAATTAGACTAAAGAGAACATTAAATAGAAATGTATATTGCAAAACAATGTACTGATTTGTAAAATGCATCATTACTTAATAAGATATAATTTAAAAGATATATCCAAGATATAATTAGAAAACTTAAATTTTTGCCTACATTATTGCGATATTGTTCTTTAATCATTTAACAGATAATTTCTTGAAATTTACTGTGAAAATCTACAAGATTTGGAGATATACTCCAGGTTACCCTTTTAATTACACCATCAAAAATAGTAAATAATATACATTTCTTAACCTATAAACTTTAAAAATACAAGAAAAATTAAATTTTCTTTTACTTTGGATTACAATGGAGGATATTCCATTGTTACTGAAAAATAATAAATTCAATGCATGACACCAGGCTTAAACATGAGTCCTGCTGCATGATAGCTGCTATTCAACAAAAATTCGACAATTTAATATTTCGTGAAAAGATAATCAAATTTTGACAACATAATGCATGTATTAAAAATTTATATATAGTCAATTCTTAAAATTCTGTTTTAATATCTTCATTTATTCATTATTTCACTGATACAATCCAAGACAAATCATTTTGTACTTTGGCATTATTAGAACGTTTTAATTTTTGCCTATACTATTGCGATATTATTCTTTTAACATAAAGGTTGATTACGGTTACGAAATTTTTCGTTTAAATTATTTAACAGATTATTTCACTGATAAAAACTAAAAAAATATATCGCCTTTGCGTGGAAAAATTGTATGCCGTTTTAACATAATCTAAAGAAGTTGCGCTAGTATTTCGATTTTAGAAATGGTAAAAAGTTGGTAGGTCACTAACTAATCACAGTATTCAATTCAATTGGGAAACTGTGTAGCAACAGCATTCATCCTGACTGAGAAATCATTTCAAGAGAAGTGAGTGATGCCCGTGCTCACGAAACCACTTAGGAAATAACTGTGAGCCATTTCATTTGAACCAACTCAAATACTTGCATTATGGATTCCTCAAAGCGAGAGCGGAAACCTTTGATTTTAAGCCAGTCACTATTCAGATGAAAGCGACGTTGTAAATTGGAAAACACATAATTCGTAGTAGAGCATGAAAGTACATAAATCACTTATTACAAAATTTATCAGCAGTCAAAACTTAAAAATTCCGATTTTAATATCTTAATAGTTCATAATTTTACTGATACATTTTGAGACAATTTATTTTCAACTTTGCAAGATAATTATTTAAATTTTTGCCTACATTATTACGCTTAAATATAAAGGTTGATTACCATTACTAAATTTTCGTTTAAATCATTTAACAGAACAATTCACTGATAAAAATACTGTTAATATGTTGCCTTTGCATGAAAAACAGAATGCCATTTCATATAATCTGAAGAAGTTAGTGCTGGTACTACTATTTGAAATGGCAAAATAAAGCTGGTAGGTCCACTAACTAATCACCGTATTCAATTGAATTGGGAAATTGTGTAGAACAGCATTCATCCTGACTGAGAAATCAATTCAAGAGGAGTGAATGATGCCCCGTGCTCACGAAACCACTTAGGAAATAACTGTGAACCATTTCATTTAAACCAACTTAAAATACTTTTGCATTATAGATTCCTCAAAGCAAGCACCTAAACCTTTGATTTTAAACCAGTCACCATTTAGATGAAAGAGACGTTACAAATTGGAAAACACATGTGATCTCCAAAGACTTCGTTAAATTTGTATGTAATTATTTTTAAATTCACCACCGGAATGTAGTTTCCACATTTATAGAATCTCAATGCTTAAAACCACCTATGTTAAAATGAAAAGGATATTCATACGTTTCTTGTTATTTCCTGCAATATTTAACGCATATATTCGTCAATAAAAGGCATTAAAATACCATGAATGTAATTGAAATGCACATTTTTATTTGCTTTATAAAATATGCCTGCGTTATTCAACTTTAATACTATGCAAATAAATTTACAATTTGAGAGACTGGAAGAACTATATCACAATAGAGTTCTGAATCCCCATGTAATTATATAATCAATTAAATATTACTTAAACTTCAATGTTAAATTTAATCTCATTAAAACGAAGTACATAATACACGAGATAAACTAATAATTAATAATAAAACTACAAAAGCATCAATTATCGGACAAGGTGAGTAATTAATTAAAAGTAATCCTATTAATATAATTTTTAACATCATTGTTAGTGTTAAATAGTATCTTTCCTCATCAGAAGTTTTAATATTTGAGATTTATTAGGCCTTTGTAAAATTTTTCAGTCGATAAATTTATTCTAGTAAATAGAATCAATTTCATCAAAAATCAAATGGCAAATTATAAATAAAGTTGAATAAGAGGTGCCCAATTAATATAGTAAAATACTTTTCTTCTTTTTTAAAAATATTCTTCAAAATTTTCTTAATTTTATTTATTTCTGTTACGAATCAACAAATAAAATGTCATTTACCAAATTAGAATTTTTTTTTATCCATATAATGTAGATTAAAAAAAAAAAAATCTTGCATTGATGGAACATTTATGATGGAACTGACGGAATTGATGGAACATTTAATGTAGAATAATTAAACAAATGCATAGCCTATCTAAAGTCAGTGGTCCTGCGCTCTAATTACTATTCATGCTTATGACAGGTAATCATCCCCAAAGTAACCCCAAATGCAAGACGAATACATTTGCAGAAGAGCTAACTGACAATATTTTTGTCTGAAGCAATCCTTACTCCTTACCACCTCCCTCTTCCTTTCCCTCTTTGTATGTTGTATCTAGAACTCTATCTTCTCAATTTACCCTCTATCCCCCATCCCCTTTTACCATCGTTGTTTACTGAGTACGGGCAATTTAATATTGTAGAAACTGGCATTAAATCACTTCCATAAGAATATTTGCTTTAATCAAACATTCGCCATTCGAGGATATGGAAATGGAGCTCAGATAGATAGAAATTCATCTTACGTTGAACCCTTAATACAATGTAGAACAAATGATGTGTGTTGTAGTATTCTCAAAGAAGTCACTAAGGACAATAATTCCATCTAAATTCATCTGAAAGACAATCTGAGACAAGGTAGGCAATGGACTGATCAAAGTCCAAGAACCTTTCAAGAAAGATCATCGTTCATAGTTGTCTTGAATCAATTCAATATAACGTTCACTTTTTCTAGGGGAAATTATATATGTCGTTTTGACAGTTTCTTTAATGATTTATTACTTTACTGAAATTTACAAAGGTCTTAGCTTTGTTAATTGTTCTTCAATAAATATATTTTTACTTTTATATTATAAAAAGACAGAAAAAAATTTTTAATTCAGGAATATTGCCCAAAAATTAGTTAATGTTATTATAAAATTTCAATCCTCTTACCAATAAGAAAAAAATGATAAAGAGATTAACCTTCTTGCAATTTTATTTCAGTTCTAGTTATTCTAGTAAATGGAATCAAACGTATCAAATTTTAACATAAGTGACAAATTTCATTTTTAGTACAGATTAAGTAAAAATAAAGTTCAATAAGAGGTGCTCCAATTGCATAAAATAAAATACGATCTGTTGTTTATATAAAATATTCTTCCAAATTTTTTTAGTTTTATTTATTTCTGTATCGGAATTAACAAATTAAAATGTCATTTCCCGAATATTCTAGGTTGATCAATATAATGTACATTTAAAAAAGAAAAACTTTAAACTACTGCTAGCATTTAAAAGTAATGCAAATTGACGAACATGTAGAGTATTTAAACAAATACATATCCATTGTAAAGACGGTGATCCTGTGCTCTAATTATTATCCGTGCTTATGAAAGATAACAATGCCTAAGTAAACTCAAATGCCTGACTCCCTACAACTACAACTCCCTTTAACCCCTATCCCCTTCCCTCTTTCACCATCGTTGTTTGCTGAGTGTGGTCAATTTAATATTGTAGAAAAAGGAATTAAAATCACTTCTATAAGAATATTTGCTTTAATCAAACAATCGCTATTTGATGATATGAAAAATGGAGTGCATATAGAAATTCATCTTACATTGACTCTAATACAATGTAGAACAAATACTGCTCGTTGTAGTCTTCCCAAAGAGTCACTAGGGACACAATTCCATCTAAATTCATCTTTCAGGACAATCTGATTCAAGTATGAAATGGAATGATCAAAGCCCAAGAACCTTTCAGAAAGATCATCGTTCATAGTAGCTGTCTGAATAAATTCAATATAAAGGTCTTTCTAGGAAAACTATATATGTTGTTTTGACAGAGTTCTGTATTGATTTATTACTTCACTGAATATTAAGTCGAAATGACCTAGCTTAGTTAATTATTCTTCAATAAATATAGTTTACTTTTATATTATTAAAGACAAAATTTATATGGCGATGTAATTTCAATATTCATATCTAAAAAAAAAAAAAACATTAATAAAGTTTAACATTATTGCAATTTTATTACAGTGTTTAATTAACTAAAAATAATTAATTGAAGTTGTTTTCTTGTCATAAATTCTTTGTTTCAAATATAATTGTAAAAAGGCGTCAATGTAATAAAAAATAACTGTTTTTAAATGAAATAAAATACAATTTAAATATCATTTATAATTAAAAAGGCAAAAAGTAATTGTTTTTTTTTTAAATAATAAAATTATTTTGATAAGTAATAAAATTTGGAAGGTTACTGTAGTTTTAATCAGATTATAAATCAGAAAGGCAATTATCGTGTAATGTGTATAAAATGTTCATTAAAATATCGAATAAATGTGTATAAGAATTTCCAAGATAATGTTTGAAGAAAAATTGTTGTATTCTTTTTATTATATGAAACCAGAATTATAAAATTACAAAAGTCATTCATCAAGAAGTATATATACGATTAATCAAAAAGTGTTTAACAAACATATTTGAAAAAATTGTAAACATTGGTATCATTTTAAGTGCATATTTTATTTAATATATGTATTTTATATTTTCATTATAAGTGAGTAATGACTTTTGAATTTATATTATAAAAACTTTAATGATTTCACTAAAAGCCTAAGATTTTGTACCACTTGGGACTAATACCGCAAATTGCGAAGTAAGAATACTAAATCATCGACTTGGTTATAGTCTTGGTCAATCTTAACAGACAACGTCGATTTATTTGCTGCCCTACATGTTGCACCATTGACAACATGTTAAAAATCTACAATATTTGGAGATATACTCCCGGTTACCCTTAATTACCGCATCAAAATAGTAAATATTATACATTTCATAACCTATAAACTTTAAAAATACAAGAAAAATTCAATTTTCTTTTACTTTGGATTACAATGGATGATATTCCATTGTTACTGAAAATAATAAATTCAATGCATACACCACGCTTAAACATGAGTCCTGCTGCATGCTAGCTACTATTCAAATAAAAATTCGACAATTTAATATTTCGGGAAAAATAATCAAATTTTGACTACATAATGCACGTATTAAAAATTTATATACAGTCATTTTTTTTTAAAATTCCTATTTTAATATCTTCATTTATTCATTATTTCACTGATACATTCCAAGACAATTCATTTTGTACTTTGGCATTATTAGAAAATTTTAATTTTGCCTTCACATTATTGGGATATTATTCTTTCATCATAAAGGTTGATTACCGATTACGAAATTTTGAAGTTTAAATCATTTAACAGATTTTGTCACCGATAAAAAACTAAAAATATGTCGCCTTTGCGTGGAATATTTGAATGCATTTTTAACATCATCTAAATAAGTTAGCGCTGGTATATCGATTTGAGAAATGGTCAATAAAAAGTTGGTAGGTCCCCCAACTCTAATCACCGCATTCAATTCAATTGGGAAACGCAGAGACGGAATGCATCCTGACTGAGAAATCAATTCTAGAGAAGTGAGTGATG